>MKEJ01043959.1:0-10291 GCA_001753735.1 Embelia ribes | reverse complement strand
AAAAATATTAACTTGAAAGATAAACTGCCAAATGGAAGCTTATAAGAAATCAACCAAAGAAACTGAATTTAAGAGTTGCAAAGCGACAACCCTTTAGCAGTGAAGCTATACACCAATCCAATTAGGGAAAAAAAATTAAAATTGAAGTACAAAAATATGTTTGATTTTTATTGTAGATTACTTTTTGAAATAGTTATAAAATAATCTTTCAGAACAAAATATCATTATTTTTTTCTCTTAGGAAAATTGTAGATAAATATTTTTAATTTTCCACCTCTTCTTATTGCTAATTGAGCATGTTAGTAAGCTTTTGATTTTACATAAGTTACAAGACTTGGTATAAAGCTAATCCTACTTATTAATCCAGTCCAAATATAAATTGCAACATATCAACTAATGGATGAGCAGACAAACAAAAGTTTGCTTAGTTTTTATTTTTTGTTTATTTTTATTTATTTTTGCATTTTTTTACAAATATGCTGATAAAAAAAAGTATATAAGATTACTTTACAGTCAATATATGATTTCACCATCCATTCAATGTTTAAACTTTGTAAAAATTTTATGCATGAATTAATTTTGATATACCAAGTTGTATAAAAAATTAAATACATTTACAATAGCACTGTTGATTGAATGAAACTTGTTATAAATGAAATTTAGTCACTTCATGAATAAAGACTACAGAGGGTTTAAAAGAAAACAAAAAGTTAAAAATCATTATCAATTTCGAAATTCTTAATCTAATTTAATTATAGAGAAAAATATTTTCCAACAAAAATTTTCGGATAAATTCTCCAACTTCGGAAATTTACTTAACTTATTTATATAAATTATGAAAATTTACAATACTCTGGCAGCGCCGCTTCCAAACGAAATATATTTTTTCGGTTATCTGCTAGTAAAAGTTCCCTATTTTGGGGCCTTCTAATATATTTTCTATTAATAAAAAGCAAAAATTGAGAAAAATGTGATAATTAAAGATATATTCAAAATAAAGAAGGTAAGAGTTGACCCACACCATGTCGGACAGCAAAAGAGACGTTAACCATTTTAGACAATTATTGCATGCTGAATTTTGAATTTTGTTCTATAGTTTACTAATAACGAATGCAAAAAGCATGCACTAAACTAGTGCAGAAAATAGTGATTAGGAAATATGGAAAATTTGTTTTCTCTGAAATTATTTTTTATAATGAAATTTTTCGTTTTAGAAAGTAGGACTCAAAGTCTTTATCAAAAATAAAAATTAAATAATATTAATGGCTTTGAGTGGATCTTTTAAATTTACTCTTGTTATTTTTTCTATATTTAATTGCACATCATTAAGTTAAACTTCTTTGTTAGTTTAATTTCAAAAAATTATAAAATTTAAGCAAAATTTATATAATTTTTTTTATGCTAAATATAAAAACTAGTTTTTTTTTCTTAAAGCAGCCAAACACACCCTCAATAGTCTAAATTTTAAAATTTTGAAAACTGCTGAACCATTTTTCATTTTTTATTCTTCTTTGGGTCAATCACTAAATGGCCTCATAATTTCCAAAAAAGTACTATTCCGTTCCTATACTTTCAGTTTCGACATTGATGATTCCTAAGTTTTGAAAATTCGTGACCACTTTTGTACAAATTGAAACTATGCCGTCCAAACATAACTTTATTCCAAACTATTGGGATTATTAGCGAAATCTGTCCTCTTCTGCGTAGTGTTTGTTTAGCTCAGCTTTTTAAAATATAATAATTAAAAAACAATATTGGGCATTTATTAAAATATTTTTATTTAATTCAAACCAAAAAAACAAATAATTTCAATTTTAATAGCTAAGCAATTAATTGATATCCAAATTTCAAACAAAGCGGAAAAAATAATTTCAATTCAAATAAAGTAGAAAATATACCTTGTAAGAACAAATGAGCTCAATTTAGAGGTGGAGTATCCATACACATCAAACTTTTAAATAAAGTTGAAAAGCTTAATTTTTAAGATGTTTACCCGCATCAAACAATTTCAGTTTACACCACCCCAATTTCTGAAATTACAGTTTGACCCTTGATGTTTTAGGTCAGCTGACATTTTGCCCCCCCAAGTTGACTCAACTATTTAGAGTTATGTGATAATACAAAAATACCATTGGTTATTACGTAATTTAAAAAAAAATTGTAATCATCTCTTTAATCAATGCATAACCAAGAGAAAAATACACCAAACATCCAATCCCATAGCCTTTGCTTTTGCTGCCTGCAGTGACAATCGCAAACGGTGGCATAAATAAGATTGTTGAAGCTGACAATGAGTTCAGATGACCGTGGCGAATATTGAGCGATAGATCAGATGATGCTCACTAATCTCTGCACTTGTCTCTCTCTTAATGGTTAATTAATGAGATATATATGTGCATTTATGTAGGAATAATTCATATTAAATAAAAGAGTGAGATTTTATACATATTTGTATGTATGAATTTATTACATACTGTCATACATATGCTGACATGTATGAGAGAGAGTGATGACACATATGAAAGAGAAATGTGGACTTTTATATATATTTGTATGTAGGAATTTCTTACATACTGCCATATATATGCTGACAGAGAGCAATGACACATAGGAAAGAGAAATTATTCCTCATTTTTTTCTAATATTATTATTCTAGTGAGGGTAAAATAGTCTTTCACCAAGCATGAAAGGCAAAGTGTAATTTTCAAACCCTTTGTGGACTTAATGTATTTATTTGATACCTCATGGGGGCAAAGTGTAATTTTCCCTAATAATTTTGTCAAAAAATAATTGATTTCCCTTATTGAGAATGTTTAGTCATTACATCATTAGACTAATTATCACAAATCCTCTTTATAATCACTAGACACAAAAACAAGCCAAAAAATTATAAGTATATAATTAGTTATTTATATTTAATTCAAAATTTAAAATATTATTTTTTAACTTTTATATAAAACTATGTATCATTTCAACTGTATCAATTATTTGCGAACGGAAAAAGTGGTAATACTTTGTATTGTAGCACTATCATCGCATCTAATTTTGCCACCTAAATTTTTAATCTGTATATTTCAAATACTACAATAGAAGATAAAATATAAGAAATATTCATATCAAACCCCCTAAATGTAAAAATGATAGATATTTTGAACATTCAAGTATGTAGTAATTTATTGCATATCACAATATATCTGTATTGACATATTGAAAAGAAAAAAAAATAACTAAAAAATAATTTCCAGTTATTTTTTTTTTCTATATGTCAATACCATATCTCCTATGTGTTAACATTGGAATGATTTGAATCCATCTAAAAATAATACTAGAGATTTCCAGTTAGCCTCCCAAATTTAGAAGATCTTTATAGCAAATCTACTAAGGGATTGAAAAATGTTAAACACATTACTATGAACTTTCTACAATTTATTCACTCAAATTTAGGACAGGGACGATATAGACTGGCTCATGGGATTGCCCTTACAGTGTAAATTTTTGTTAAGTTCTTGTAGCATCCAAATGATAACTTGTGTCATGCGAGTTTTAATCCAACATTTACCATTCAAATACTTTGATCACCGTTGGATACTTTAATTAAAAAAAAAAAAAAGACCAAATTCAATGGTTATAGAAATTTATATGAAGTTACTTACCCGAGAAAAAATGGATTTGACAAGCTTTTATAGTAATTTTTAATACTTGATACTTGGAAACGGAAACGAAAAATGTGACTAGGAAAAGCTTATAAAAAGCAATGAAAAAAGTCACTCCACTTCAGATTACTATTCTTTTTTCCTTGTGAAGTAAATATACTGTATCACATCAACATTAATTTGAGTTTCCAAATAGTTTTACTTAAAGTTTGCTTTTGTATCATATGAACTAGCTAAAAGCACATGTTCTCTAATCATATGTCCAAGATTTCCATTAAGCAGCCAATATAGTCCTCTACCTGCTTCGGGTTCACGTTCCAGCAGAAACACGACTATTAAACAACAAGGCCCCTGAAACAATTCCGGTGTTCAAATCAAATTCGGAAAACTCTACGTCCTCGGAGATGATGGTTGCTCATCTTTATGTAATTAGAAATGTTATTTGCATTCTAGGCAAGTGAGTTTGTGTATGGTATCACTGCAGAGATCTTCGGCTAGCAACGGGGAGAATTGCATCTCCTACCCGAGAAGACTGACGACGAAAGCTTGGAAAACTTGATGTTCAGACGAGAGTACACAATGTGAGGAACAGAGAGGAGACTAATTCACAAGTAGAAAATAAGTTGGATCATCGATATAAATGTGCAAACTGGACAGAAAGGTAGGCAGATTCGGATATCAAAACGCGAAACGTACAAGTGACAAGGAGGCAAGAATAATCAACTGACATTTTTTCAAAACCTCGAGTAACATAAGAAATCAAGACAAAAATTCTTCTACTACTCACTAATATTTCTTTTCTTCCATATCTAATAAAACAACATTTCTTCCATGTCTAGCAAAACCACCATTTACATGTACACAAAATATTGAATCTACAGATTCGTAGGCGTATGATCAAATTATTATGAACACAACAAAGAGAAGTCGTTCTTAAACAAAGCATGTGATTAATGGTTAATCCATCCTACATTGGGATTATTACAAGGTAAAATAATCGGACTTGAAAATGAGCACATATAGGATTCGTTTAATTGCAACTTTTAAGCAAATAAGTTAGCTTATTTTTAACTAAAAAAAAAATATGGATGCATCAAACTTAAATTTTTCAACCTATTTAGATCAAATCAACAAATAAGCTCACTTTAAAAGTTAAGCAGTTAAACGTTAGTTCAATTTTTAAGCAAATAAGCTGAAAAACTAAAATTTATAAGCTGCAACCAAACAAGCTTATAGTGAGCAACATTGACAGGGTATGGCAATATAATCTAATTAGGCTCTTTTTGCAGACTCCAAGTATAGGTTTGCAGCGGCACAATTGCCAAACACAAGAAAAGGAAGAACCATAAAAACTGCCCCCAAAATGAAAACCATGAGTTTCATTCATAGTGATTCCAAAACAAATGCGTATCCCGAACCAACCCAACATTAGCAGCGAGAAGCCAAGTCCAGAAATTGAACTCTCGTAGCAGATACGTATAATCCCAAGTGCAGAATACAGAGAAAACAAATCCTTTCCAAGTCAATAAGTTGGACGATTGGATCATCAATATGGATGCGCAAAACAGAAATAAGGTAAGCACATTCAGATACCAAAAGATTCACTTAATCCATACACAGCAGGTGCATTAAAATTAAATTCATATATAAAAGTATAAAATATATTACATGACCATTAACTAGTCAAGGATGATCCTTGCACATATTTGCAAAACCACATATTACATAAGAAATCAAGAAATTCTGCTACGACTCCTCTAACAATCCCCATTGCCATGTACACAAACTACTGAATCTGTACATTCATGGGTGTACAAGCAACTTATTAACCTCAAAGACGAAAAGGAAATAAAACTATTATGTCCATATACTCGAATCAAAATCAACAATAAAAGAGAACATAAGAGATCACAGACTAGGCGCGACGATCTCCAAAATTGCAAGGAGGCATAAAACTTCTCCTACCATGTCTACCAAAAAACCTCCCACCGATCGGAATATTGGGACCCATGTCATAGTCTCCACCTATAATCCTTGGGAACCGAAAAGCAGATGGGTCTCGGTAAGAGCGCGGAACCCAAAAAGAGGGCCCCCATGCCACACGACCAACCCTCCTCCTCTTGTTAGCCTTCCACGCCTCCACAAATTTTCGTTTCCAAAAGTTTTCTACCAAATTTCCCTCCACCACTTCAGCATTTCCAAATTGCTCCACAAACTTCTGCTTCCACAATCCATCATAAGAAGATAAAAACTGCAACTCTGCAGAAACACAAGCCACTTTCGCCAGGTCAACACCAGGGAGGAGCTCAAGAATCCTAAGCTTCACGTCTGTGGGTAGGCATGTGAAACACGATGGAAGGGGCAAATTTGCCACCTCACATGAGTCGATTAAGAGGGGCAATGCAAGTTTATCCTTCACAGTCTTCCAAAATTCGAAAACCTCCCTCTCGGGATGTATAATAGAGCGACATTCAATAGCTGTATCTAATTTCGCCCACATAAGGTTCAAGACAATGACCAAACGCTCCCGATCCAAGCACACCCTATAAGTCCCCAAGCCTTTTCCAGCTAATGATCCATAAAAATTTACATATTTCCCCAAACTCTGGACCTTCAGTGTGACAGTTTTAACAACACCAGATGATTGAACAATCTCAGGAAGTGTGTAACATAGAGACAGAGTAAATCCCGATGAAGGCCAAGCGTCGGGAAGATAGAAACCATCTGCCTTCGTTTTCGATACTGTATCGAACCCTACGAAACCAGAATCGGATAAAACAGCATGGACCGCGATGACCAAGAGCTTGTGATCACAGCCACCGCTATCACCTAACTCCTTATTAAACACTTTCCTGAGAAAACCAGGCACCGAAAACCCCTTCCCCTTGCCAGCATCAGCCACATCATCATCACCGTCGATTTCCATGTTCACACTTTCCTCCATCATTGTCTGGTCGGCTCCATATTCTTCTCTGGTTTCATCAGGACCTAATTCGGAAACCTGATTCCGGGAAAGTTTGTCATCGGAATTGGTTTCCAAACTCAGGGTTTCTGTCTCCATCCTGGAATCAGATTCTAGGGTTTCACTCCTACCTGATTCCTTTTTCCGAGGATATTCAATTTCGTAATTAGGTTCCACAACTAGGGTTTTCTCTTTTCCTATTTCACAATCACTCGATTTGGTTTCGACAATTAGGGTTTCTTCCATCTTGGTATTGGAATCTAGCTTTTCGTTCCTACCCAAGTCGCTGTTTCGAGGTAATTTGTTTTCGGAATTAGGTTCAACAATCAGGGTTTTGTTCGAACCCAATTCCGAATCACTCGATCCGGGTTTGACAATTAGGGTTTCTTTTTGTTTCCGGGAAACAGATTCCAGCATTTCGTCTCTCCCCGATTTAAAATTACTCGATTCGGATTCAAAAATTAGGGTTTCATTCTCTTTCCTGTTTCTCCCTATTGTGGAACTACTCGAATCAGGTTTTCCAATTAGGGTTTCTCGTGGATTTTTATCACTACGAACATGAATACTACTAATTTGGGGGATTATAGTTTGGGAATTAAACGAATTAGGGTTAACAGAGAAGAAAATAAGATCACCTGAGGTAACACCGAGGGAATGGAGAGTATCTTCTGCGTCACCCGCGAGCTCGTCTTTGCGGTTGAGAGAGAGATGAAGGGTGGAAGATGATAATGAGAGAGAGGCTGTGTCGGAGACGATCAGCTTCAATTGTTGGAGAGAACAAGGATCTGGTACTTGGATTTTGAGGGTCTCTTTGGTGGAGAGGTTTCTCAGGCGGAGTTTCATGGTGTAGAGAGATACAGAGAGAGAGAGAGAGAGAGATTAGCCGGAGAGGTTGATGACTGACACGGAAGGGATTTCCTTTATTGCCCCCCGATGTAAATTGAAATTGGATTGGTTTGATGGGAAATTTGATCAAATGAGTATTTGCAATAATAATTTATTTTTAATAATTTTTGTAAAAATAAATTTTTTTATGTTAAATGTCTAAAATATATTTTTTATTTTTTTTTTCTTTTTCTCGCCCTTGTAAAAGGAGAAAACATTCTATATTAGATTTCATCAGTTCCAAACCTATTGTGAGTACATTTATTTTTAATTGAATTTATATTGATATTTGGGGTATTATTGTTTTACTTCATCTAATGAATCTCATTATTTTCTTGCTATCATTAATGAGTATTCACTCTTTAATTGCATATATCTTATGCGTTACAAATTTAAAAATTCTTTTTATCTTAAATTTTTTTTTGCCATTGCTAGTAATCAACATAATATCTGGTTTGCCATGTTCACATAAATATTGGTTAATAATGACCTCTTGGGCAACCCTTTAGGTTAGAGAGCGGTTAATTGATAGTTAAGATTCGTATCATTTGTACAGTAACAAAAGTAAACTTCCGAGTGACATACATAAATATTTTTACTTCCCTAAAAGTAGAAAGTTGGGTTTACTTTTAAGAGAAATATATTTTTTAAAGAGTTTAATTTCCATCTATCGTGGGTGTAAGAATTTTATATATCATCGGCCTTGGATAAAATATATGTGGCTACTTACACACGTGAATACCATCACAATACACACATGTCTTTCTTCCAAGCTCACTGATATATAAAAATCCATATACCGTCTATAGATTAAAATTAAATTATTTTTCAAATACCCATCCAAACCATAAAACTTGTTTTTAAGTAAATAGGCCCAAAAGTTTATTCATATAACACTGCATTTGTTTACAAAGTGGCTGAATACGTTTACAAAAATACTTTGCATCATATATTCATGTAACATTCTTTTATCTTCTCGTATTAGACTGTTGGTATTTATGCAGGAGCATTTCCACAAGTATTTTTGAATAAAAAGGTTCTCTTTAATGATTCATCAAATGATAAATCTCAAATATTGAAATATGAATCCAAGGAGAAATGCCAAAGTAAATTTCCGAATGTGAAAATTTATCATTCAAATTTACTATATGCCAAAGTAAATTTCCGGATATATTTCTATGCATCACTTCACACCGGATTTGTCCAACCTTATTCTGCAGGAGCGTGATTATTCTGGCACTGACATGATTCGAGTAGGAAATAGTCAGGGACTTCCGATTCGTTGCATTGGTAAAACCACCCTTGGTATCTTTACTTTAAATAATCAATGCATGTTCCTCCCATTCAGAAAAATTTGATCTCGGTTAGCCAATTTACTATTGATAATAATATTGCCATTGCCTAATTATTTTTTTGTCACAGATCTCAAAATGAGGACTATTTTACTACAAAGACAGAGTAGGGGTCGATTGTACCCATGGCTTTCAACTGCTCCCAAAGAAGCACACGCAATAAGCTTAGGCACGCATGCCACCCTTCATCAATGGCATGATCGTATAGGACATCCAGCGTTTCGTATCGCCCGCAAAATAATTTCTTATTTTAATTTACCAGTTTTAGAGAGTAGTAGTTATGTAGTTTGTTCTTCTTGTCAACAGGCAAAGAGTCATAGATTACATTTTCCGTTTTCGGACTATAAAACTAAATTTCCCTTGGATTTAATATCTACTGATGTTTAGGTTCCCTCTCCTTTTTTATCTAGTAATGGTAATAATTATTATATTTCATTAGCTAATTCATTCAATTATTTCACTTGGTTTTATTCTATTTAGAATAAATATGATGTTACTCCAATTTTTTGTCAATTTCAAAAACCAATTGAACAATTTTTACAACGTAAAATTATTTTTGTTCAGAGCAATTGGGGGGGTGAATACCGTGCTATAAATAAATTCTTGGTTGAACAAAGGATTAATCATCAACTTGATCATGTCAAAAAGATATCGGCTATTAAACCGCAAGTGTACGGTGTCGGTCGTAGTTTTACTGATAAGATACCGGTATCGAACTCAGGAATTTCTAAGGAATTTATGTGCGATATAAGATCGTGGAATTGTTTGCGATATTAGTCTAAAGAATGTAAAAATTGAAGAAAAAATCGACAAGTTGTTTGAGTGATTTTATACTACAATTATAAACTTATGAAAGGAAATGGCTCGACCCTAGTTAGAATCCGATAAATGACCAATATTTTTCATCATTTCATGTTAATTAACTTAAAATATTACTAATCAAGATCCTGAATTCATGAATTATGTTTTTCAAGAAAATTGCTTTTAAGTATATAAATCAATTAAAATATCTCGAGAATGTCATCAGAGTATGCTCATAGCTATTCTCGAGAGTTTCGGAAAATTTGCATAGGTATAGAACCCAACAATTTTAAAAACAAATAAGACTCACTACATCGGCATATGTTTAAAATATTGTCAAAATCAATAAATTACTACATTTGGTAGTTACCTAAAATTAACATCTAAGTCTACAATTTTAGGTCATTTAATCACCATCTACTGGAGCTAAGTCATAAAAATCTCGCCAATCATACTAAAAATGAAATAAGCGAGAAAAATATAAAAGACTATAAGATACATATTTCTTGAAAAAGGAAATGTGAATAAAAGACTAATACTATCTAGTTGTAATGTCGCGCCCCGAATCCTATAAAACTCGGGAACGCAAGCCTGATCCATTTTAAAGAAAAAGAAACGAAAAATATATATAATTTGAA
>MKEJ01043951.1:0-13295 GCA_001753735.1 Embelia ribes | reverse complement strand
ATGCCGAGGTACTGGAAGCAGAGATTCAGACAGCGGAGCACATTCTCAGATTGAAGGATATGACTAGTATTGATGAGAGCTTGGTGAACTAGGTAGAAGAGGCCTCATTGCCTCAACCTCAAGTTCATCCACATGCATGTTTGAGGCAGGACATTGGGGATGTGGGAGAATCATCAAGTATGTTGTTGGAAGTGGCCTTGAATCTTGTTGCTTTGGGTTCAAGGGATGGTGGAGATGTGGTTGAGTCTAGGTCATTCTTGGCCTAGAAGTAGTTTCGTGCTATGAATCCCCCGATCTTTTTGGGTGATGGGGAGGCAATACTTGGTGTGGATTGGATTATAGATGTGGAGAGGATCTTTAAGATTCTTCAGGTGGTTGAGGATGAGTTGTGGATGGTAGTGGTGCCATTGTATCTAAGGGGTAAAACGACTCGATAGTGGCAGAGCAAGGAAGAAGTAAGTAGATTGGGCAATATTACTTGGATTGCCTTTTGTGAGCTATTCTTGGTGGAATTTTCCCCCGAGATATTTCGTGAGAGGAAGAGACCAGAGTTCATGAACTTGTCCAAGACGGTTCTTCAGTGTAGGACTATCAGATGTCGTTAACGGAATAGATAGTTAGAGACGTTGAGATATTGTCGATTTAAAAGTGGTTTGCATTTATCCATTCAGACCTATGTGATGGTGGGACGTCCAGGAGTGTATTGATATAGCTATAGAAGTGGAACACAGGTTGGTGAGCAAGTAGCAATAGAAGGCTTCTCATTCTACTTCTTAGTTTACTCGGCCTTCGGGTCAGCCTGCTCAGTCTTAGTTAGTGCAGAGTCTGGATATAAGCTCTGGTTTTTGTGATGGTTGTTCTGGTGGAAATGGTAATAAGAGAATATGTGGTGATTTTTCTTCTTCTTATGGGCATTTTCAACCTACTTTCTCATCTTCTGGTTCTTCCAAGCAGGGTTCGGGGTATTATCAGTATGGCTGTCAAGGCCATATGACTATGCTTTTCCAGCATTTTTTCATAAGTGTGGAGCAGAAGATCACTTTTAGCTGATTGCCTTTTTGCATCCTATAGTGAGTGTGGCCAGAAGGGCCATATGTAGAGCCATTGTCCTGAGGGTTTTGCTGTTCTTGTTACACCTGGTAGTGGACGACAACAACCTTCTTTGTCTGGTATGGCTCTAAGGGAACTGCAGGTGGAGTCTTCTTTATCTTCGTCACGACAGATTGGTAGTGTGGCCCGGGAAGTTACCACGGTGGTAGTAGTCGAGGTAGTTTCCAACATGGGTAGCCTTCGTAGGCCCGTATTTATGCTTTTCCTTCAATGCCTCAGGTTTATGAGATCATGGAGCCAGCTATAGTTTGAGGTATTGTCCCTTTCTTTTCTTCATGGGTACACATTTTATTGGCATCGGTGTTTCACATTAATTAATTTCTTTACGTTTTGCATTGCTGTTGGGTTTATCTATGGAGTTGTTAGAATCTCCGATGTTTGTTGATCCGCCCGGGGATAATACTTATTGTATTGATCGGCATTCCTCCTTTATTTTTCGAACAAGTGTAATTGCATTTAATTGTTTTATCCTTCCCATTCCCTACTTAAATCCCATTAATCCGAAGAGAAACCCAAATCGCTGCAGTCTCCTCTATTTTTCATTCTTCAAAACTACAGAACTTCTTTTAATGTAGGATCGCAAAACGCCCTTTCACTCATGTTTGAAAATTTTAGTGCAACTGGATTATTGTATGCATAGAGTTATCTTTTGGTTTTCCAATTTCAGTCACTCTCCCAATATATTTTTATATTTGTTGGTGATATTCTTTTTCTGGTCGCTCTATGGATATGCGTATGTATCTGCAGATTTAGGTTCTATTTTTTTTTAACCTGGTCGCTCTTCTGATATGCATTTATAATTATATCTGCAGATCTATCTTTTGATTTCTTTTTTTCTCCTTGCTCTTATGATATGCATTTGTATCTGTAGGTTTGTCTTTCATTTTTCTTTTTTTGCCTGTTCTTCCGATATTCATTTGTATCTATAGATCAATATTTTGATTTTCTTTTGCTTGATGGGTTCTCTTCCTGTTAGTTTAGACATTTTTCTTATAGCTTCTGAATGATATCGTTACTTCTTTCCTCTTTGATTTACTTGCTAGATTGGAAATGAATGCAAACCCATATAGCATTGTATTATAAATAACAAGTGACTATGAAGGAGTCCGAAAATAAGATGAATCATTTCAGGATGGCAATTAGAAGGAAATGAAAATTTTTGTAGAAGAGAACATAACTGTTAGAGAATGAAAAAAGAAAAAAGTTGTCAGAGAGAAAAAAGAATAATTAAGGAAGAAATAAGTAATTTTAAAGCAAGTTATTGGACTGTATGTGAAAATGATTTGTGGCTGCACACTTGGTGAAAATGTTTCAAAAAATTGAAAGGCCATTCTATAGAAACTGAAATTGATGAATGATATTAGATTCGTAAATGATTGCATTTACATGTTACAACAGGTTTGTAATGGTTTGTCAATCTTGACTGTTTGCTTGATATATCAGATGATGTTTCTTAAGAGGTGCGACATTAATTTAGTCATGTATTCCAGTGGCAGAGAAACACATCAAAACTCAAAAGTTGAATTAGTTGTGGAATCCTTAAATAGGGTAGAAGTGGTTACTGGAAATAAACATGGAGAACTTGATCAGGTACAGGGAGGTAATAGGAAACCCACCCCAAACCCTGTCCGCTGCCATCCCTGTTTTTGAGAAATTCAAGAATGGAGATAGCTTCTAAATTATGGTTTCAACAATTTTAATACTTTATGCAAAGTATAGTCTGGATCTTCCAATTTGACAGAAAGCTCCTCTAAGATAATTTTTTTGTCGAAAATGGGGCTTTACAATACCCTTCAGGTTCTGTTGCATCTTTTTTCCAGATGAATTTCATAAAGAATACCTTTTTCCACATTCTATGCCTTTTCTGAATACACTTTATCATCGGTTAAATACGTTTAAGTGTCAGCACGACAGTGTGCCTCATCTAGGTTTTGTTTTGGCCAATTTTTGTTTTTCTTTAGATTATATCGTTGCAACAAAGTATATCTCATATTTTCTTTATTTTTCTATATGTGGCAGTAGATACTGTGAAAATCACTGAGTGGAGGCTTCAGTGTCTATTAGCATGGCTGTTAGGGTGAGCAAAGGGCTTTACTCGGGTCCAGACAGAATCAGTGTTCTCCCTGAAGGCATAATCGAAAAAATTCTAGTGTTCTTGCACTTAAAGGAGCAGCTAGAACTAGTGTTTTGTCCAAAAACTGGAGGTACATTTGGACTCAACTTCTGGAACTTCTATCTGATAGATCTCTCTGCAATGACAACGGCAGAAGGATGTTAATTGTTTCTCAAATTCTGCTTCGTCACATTGGCTTTATCCATAAGTTCGCTCTTTCGTTGTTTGATGAACGGATCTCTGACATTGACCGTGTTGTATGTTTCATTTGTAAAAATGCTTTGAAGGACTTCAACCTTGATGTTGTGGGGGTTGAGCGTTATAAATTGGCAGCACATATTTTTTCATGTAGACAACTTGAGAACTTATATCTTGGATGTTGTACAATTAGCCCTCCCCTTGGGTTTAACGGTTTTGGCATGCTCAAGTCCTTGAAGTTCTATAATATCGAGATTACTGGTGATGTGTGTTCAAGTTTGATTTGCGGTTGCCCACAACTTGAGAAGTTAACCCTCAAAATGCTCTCCTCTTGCGGCCGTCTTGACATTGAAGCTCCTAATCTTAGGTTCTTTCATTGTGAAGGCTGTTTTATGGATCTTTGTTTCAAGGACGCCCCTCGGCTTGAGAAATTGTTGATCAATTTAGGAGACCCTTGGCCTCAAGGAAGAGCAGCAGTAGCAAAAGATGGAGAAATTTTGGTTGTGGTTTTTGATGGTTTCCCTGCTCTTAAATATGTGGAGTTAACCATTTCTTTTCTCAAGGTAAGACTGATCTATCGAACTGCTCGTACTAATATTTCCCATGGTACAGTAACTGCATGTTCCATTCATTTATGTTATTTAATTTGATACTT
Organism: Embelia ribes; assembly: GCA_001753735.1. NCBI lineage: Eukaryota > Viridiplantae > Streptophyta > Magnoliopsida > Ericales > Primulaceae > Embelia > Embelia ribes. The sequence continues at coordinate 9,219 of MKEJ01043951.1, read as the reverse complement.
GTCCAAAAAAAAATGTTTTATTTTATTTTATTTTTTCTCTTTCTTCTAGTACATGATCCGGGGCACCGTACCTGAGAGATTGCAAAATGAATTGCCCCATCTTAAAGCCATCAAATTACATGGTATCTCCTTTGAAGAAGTAGATGAAGCAAGGCGAGTTCTTTGCTTAATTAGAAGCTCTCCAAACTGAGAAAATCACCATTCATGTGAGTAATGCTACGCATTAGGAAGCACTTTTTTATTGATTTATTCATTGAACTTTAGACTAATTGTTTCACCTTCACATGTGCAAGGCATGGTCCCCTAAAGCTGCTTCTGAACCTGCTCTTGAAGCTTTCAGAACTGGAGGTTTGTCAGATCTCGCTCTAAATAAACTTCGAGAAGTGGTGATGATGTATGCAAGTGGCAAGCCATCAGAGTTACTCCTTATCAAGATTCTGTTAGCCAAAGCTCCGATGCTTAAGAAAATGGTGATTAGGTCATTTCCTATGGTTAAGAAGGAAAAAATTGCAAGTATTCTTGGCAAGGTGAGGCGGTTTGAGCGTGCATCACCCCGTGCATGGATCAAGTGCTCCCCCTAAGATCAGGTTTAGAATGTAAATCATGTCTCTTGCGATCACTGATGACTCGGGCAGAGGAGAAAAAGATAGCATGCATTGATGATAAATATGAGCACCTATGTAGAGAGAGACACCAAGGTTTTCTTTAAAACTTTTGAACTTTTTTGCTGTTTTTACCATTTTTTTTTTTTAAACTCTACAAGCTTTCCTTAATCCTTAAGTTCTAGCTCCAGGATTTGGTCCTCCATTTTCCTTTCATCTTTGAAAGTAATTTTTACTTTCTGAACCTATCTGTGATGAATCCTTGGCATAGGTATGGTATACATAAATTTTCTGTTATTTCATCAGTATGCTTGCATCAGGTTTTTAATATATCATGTATACGAGAAGTGTATTTCATTTGAATTGTAGCACAATAGTGATGAGCCTTGCCCTCGTTCCTGTATCAAGATTATACACTCATATCCCAATTACACATCTCATATGTGCGGGAAACGTAAAAGAGTTCAAGGAGGCTTGATGTTGATGCAAGGGCGGTGTTACTTCCAGCAGCACGTTTTAATGTTTGATTTGTGATGACTTTGGACCAGATAAGCGGCCTCCTTTGAATATCAGTTTCCAACCACTTTATAAGTTGGACCTTTTATTGAGGTCAGGCTAATGGAGCGAGTTACTTGTTTTGATATTTGATTGTAACTCAGGTTTTGCCAATAGTATTTGTAATTTTTACGATTAAGTTGCCACGTTACAATAAGATCCAAACACAATAACTTGCTCCCGAAGGAGTTAACCACAATTAGTCTTAACCTATTTATTTAGGCAGTGAAATAATAAAAGACTAGGTTAGGATACTGAACTTAAGATGGCCAAAAAGAGCTCCTCCCACGTTATGAACACAAGTCATCACAAGGCAAGCGTTGTAATATGTTTTCGTAGTAACGCCACCATTAGATTGAGTCTCCTTTAACTTCTATTAATCGCTTTTTGTTTCATTTTTAAGGTGAGGTATGAGTTCGGCCCCTCTCCTGACCTCGTTTGTCTACTCTTTCGATCCTTTAATTCATGACAAAACTTTGAATAGCATTTCAATGGAGAAAACGGTATTCCTTTAGTATCATCTGAGTAAATATTTTGGATCCAAGTGCTTACGTACTTGGAGTGCCAGCTAATAGAGTAAGATTGTTTGGTTACGAATTTCAACCTTTTTTTTGCTGGAGAGCTGGATAAATTTTCTATGAATGGTAGACTATTATAAATTGCTTGCTAGTTTCTATGACTAATGAAGTTTTAGTGAATCATGCCATCTTATGTGTACGATAATCCATTTTCTTGCGCAAGACATGTTTTCAAAAATAATTGCACAACGTTGTAGCACAAATTTATTTGCTTATTACTCATATTTACATATTACTTGCTTCAAGTCAAATTCCCAATAAATTAAATGGCTTTGATTTGAGTGGGAAAAGTATAAATGGTTTTCCAAGAGATTTTCCAAGCCCAAACTGGGTTCAAGGTCAACCATTGTGCACGAGCCTACTCGTGGAATACTCGGTAGTGTGACTCTATCTTTGTACAATTTGCAAAGAAAGATCCTTATATCGTCTAAACAAAAGTTCCAAGTTTTTTGGAAACAATTTACTAGCTGAAATAAATAGATCCCCAGAGCTCAGTAGTTGAACCAGATCTCGACCACAAGTGATGTTAAAAGACATTTTTGCAAGTCATAACCTTGACAAGACTTGCTCTGAGCACCACAATAACGGAGCTCGAAATAAAAAAAAAATAAGAGGGAAGGCTTAATGTCAGAAGCTATTGCAGGATTAATGCCACAAATGTTTTTTCACTTCACTAAAATATAAGACATCTGCAGGTTTTTTGTATATATAAATAATCATGGTGGTGTTAATCTCAATCCAAAACCTCTCAAAACAATACTTCATGGAGCTTAGAAGCGTAAAGAATCACACTAAAACAAGATCCGATGATGGAAAAAGCAAACAAAATATACAACACAGGAAATATTAGGGGGAAACTTGATTAAACAAACAAAAGCAACGATAGAATTAATACCCAATCCGGTATTACATCAAGTAGCCTGAGGCACGGCTGACACAGAATGGGAAAAAAAAACACACGTTGGGTCCAATCCAACTTATTCAAACAGACACGAGACATTAAAGATAAATCTGCAGATAAGAGCAGAGTTTTAAACAAAAAATTTAAAAACAAGAAACAAACTACTCCTTTTCTTCTCCATCATCCTCTTTCCAGCAGCAATTCAGAATAGATCTTGGGGATCCCAACCCAGACGCTTTAACAAACTTCTGGTAGACAACAGAACCATTCATTCCAAGCTCCTCGCAGCTCCTCTCCCCGAGGCAGTAACCCCTCACAGCAAGAATACATGTCTTCTCAAGCAACTCTGCCACCACCTCAGCATGGACAGCAACAGAAAACTCCTTTGGTTGAAAACAAGCCAGTACCCTCTCGACCAAATTGTCCAACTTCAACTTTTTCAAATTGTATCCAAAGCTTTCAAAGCTCGCATAACTGAACCCATCTTCCGGTGTAACGTGAATGGTGGAAATCGCAGCATCTTCAATAGAGTTCATCGAATACCCACATGGGTCGAATTCGAAATCGCAAATCTGAGAATTAGGAAGTATTTTTCTAATCCCGGAATTGTGGGTCATTATGGCAGCCGAGCTAGATTCAGTCTTGTAGAAGACGGAAGAACTCTCTCTATCCAAACCAGTCATACACATCTCTAATGTGTAAGTAAGATCATCATAGCTAAAAGACTTGTCTGCAGAAGCTGAGTAAACATGCCAGTTTTGCTTTTTGTCAGTGCCCCCCATTACAAAAGCTTTGCTTCCCGAACTGAGCTTCCCAAAGTGATCATCAAGAACCGCAACTTCTTCGGAGAAGTTGCGATGGGGAAATGACTGAGCAGATGGGAAAATGAAGCTCCCGCGAGTGTACCTCACTGATCGGACAGAGAGGGAAAGGGCATTAGATAGCCTCAGTATAGGGGGAATGGCCCTAAGTAACTTTGTGGTACCGCATGTCTTAATGATGATCTTGTAAGGGTATACGAATAGGCTTGATTCAGAGAGAACATAAGAATCAACGAGGTCATTAGAAAGTGACGAAACAATTGTGCACTCAGCGGGTCCAAGAATCTCATCAAGCTGAGATTTGGAAAGCAGGCGAAGGCCCTTTCCTTCGGGATCAGCAAATATGCTTGGCTCGAAAAACGAGATTTCGAGCCTCTTTTCAAAACCCTCGAACCCAATTGCAGATGTGGGTAAAGCCATGTCGAATAGAGAATAATCACGGCCACAGAGAAAGGAGGAGAAAGCGGTTGATTGAAGAAGAAAGGGAGTCAAAATATTAAATGAAAGCGACAACTTAAAACTAAAACTAGAACCACGTCAAATGACGTGGTTGGGAAATTGACTTTAGGGAATATCAGGATGGCTTGCGAGCGCACTGTACAAAGACGAGATACAAGCACAAAGTTAGAAACAAATAAAGTAATGAACTTATAATCAGGGTATGATAATGGAAGCATTCTCAAACACTTATGAAACAGAAACATTACGTTGGAGTATGCAGCAGATCTGAACTTCTTGATTCCACCGTTGGGTCGAACGTCCTCAATGCTATAACCTAAGGGAGCTTCGTAAAATAAGGATTTACTACTGCTAGACTTCTTGCCACCTTTAGCCTCCATTAGTACATTCAATTTTCCTGTAAAAACCAAAAACCGTTCATACATACTTGGCAATTTAAACAATTGATCAACCTAAATTGCAAATAAACTGGCCCAGATAGGTTTTACCCTTTTCAACCAGATAGAATAATACATAATCAGCTAAAATATGAAAACGGATCTTGAACTTATAAAGCAAAACAATTCCTAATACCTATGTAAATGGTCGTGATAACACCTTCAAGAAATCACCATTTATTTTTTCCTACAGTCAAGATAAATCTAGCTTCAAAACAGCAACAACAAAGTTATACACAATAACCATCGTCCTTTAATAAATTATATACATCTACAATCATCTTTCAATGAAACCGTATTACTCTTTGTTTCACTTTTAATCGTTAAAAGGTAGTCTCCAAATAAAGCCACCATTGTATTACTTTTCACGGACATTCAAAGGCAGAACAAATATTAGGATATGGGGATGTTGCACGTCATATAAATTTTTCTAAGGGCGCTAAAGGTTGGAATTTTTTAGGGGAGCATAAGTTGCATAAAAAAATTGTGCTAATAAAAAAGATATTAGGTGTTTTATTTCAAATTATGGCAAACTCATAGATCCATGCCTGGACATTTAAAACAAAGTTAGATAAAAAAAAATATAATCACACAAATCATACACAAAAGACAACATTCGCAAAAATAAACAACAAATCTACAACAATGAACCTACACAGCCCAGAATTCCACTTAAAAAAACAAAATAACCAGATAAATATATCAACTAAATAAAAATCTCAATAATACATGAAAATCGAGAGACTTACGGTTGTAAGACTGGGTATAAACGAGAAAATTAAATCTTTTCAAACCTTCAATCAATCAAGAAAACCTATAAATCACCAGAAAGCTAAAATCAATCACAACCCATCAACAACGATACATATATAGATATACAAACATATAAACCAAATCCAAATTGCAAAAAAAATTAACAAAAAACCAGGAAAAAAATGAACTTACAGGTAGACATAAGATTGCTATCAAGAACAGATCTTGCTGAAAACCCTCGTGAGAGAGAGAGAGAGAGAGAGATTTTCTGTTTCCGGAGAAAACGTAACGCGTTTGAATGAATGGGACGATGATGGGAGAGATGTGGGTGCATATATAGGCGGAGAGGTGAAGAGATTGCCACGTGTTTTGGAGATATTTACGGTATTGCCCCAAAATTAGCTTGCTGGCTTCCACTAGTCACTTTTCGGTTACGGGCTTTTTGACTTGTTTACCCCTCAAGCGAACCCCATTTTGGACTTCTAACAAAAATAGAAACTTTTATTCTTACAATTGGATTTTTATTTATTTTTCATTAATAAAATTTTGTAGGAGTTTCCTCAGCCATCTGTATAAAATTTTCCTACGAAATAAATGTTGAGTGTCATACTCCCTCCATCCCGCTCGATTTTGCTTTCACTTGTATGAAAAAAATTTAATTAATGCATAGAGATAAATTAATTTTATCTCTAGTTTTTTAAAAATACTCTTATTAAGTAAAAAAAAAATCTTGAAAATGTAAAAATATGGCATTAAATAAAAACATTTTAATAAAGTTGTTTTTTATCTTAGTTTCTGACAAGAAAATTAGTCTATATATTAGGACGGACGGAAAAAAAAATGAGCTTATTTTTTATGGACGAAGAAAGTAATATTATAGAATTTTATAATCGAGTCCTGTTACAAAAAAAAAAACTCCACTATGGATTAAAGAAAAATAAATTTCTTAAAATTGGCATTCAGAAAATCATGACTAGAATTTATTGGTCAACAGATTTAATAATGTAATATACTTTTCGAAGAGTATATATCTGATTATGAATCGGATATATGCTCCCCTTGATAAATGTTCCAATTCAGGTAGTTTACCACGAGCCTATATCCTCTCCATAACTTCCTTCGATTTCGGCTAGCAACCCTCCTCCGATGATACTAATCATATATTTTTCTCCTATCTTTCAATGATCCTTCTGGCAGCTTTCCTTCGATACCTGAAAGTGCGGACAATGGAGATTGTGCGCAAAATCCCCGATACTTAAGTAAGTAAGGGTTCGGATAGGGTAAAAATGATAATTAGGATAATAAATGATTGAATTAATTAAGTATTTAATTTAGAAATTGAATTTTTTTCGTCTGTCCTTTCAGCTAACATATGTCAGCATTTATACTATGTAGTACTTGTACAACTATTAAATAATATTAACTCATTGGTCCCTAACTTTCCTGTTAATTGAAGTGTGCGGTATGTAGTTTGATTTTTAAGTACAGTGTTAATCCTTAGACTTTGTTGTATGTACAAATACACATTTATCAATTGCTCCCCAACTGTCTTGGGCTTTTACTCAATTTTACTCAGCCCGGAGAAGTTTTTAGGTGCGGGACAACTTTATAGCCTTAACTGAGAATGATTAAATTTGAGGGGAAAAAATTTGGTTTTTGAGGTTTGGACCTCGGGTTTCAATTCCGTATTGGGTCTAGATTGTTGTCCCTCAAGTACAATCGTTTTTGTCTTTAGATGGTTAAGGAATCGGACCTCAACTTTCGTCTGTTGGCTACAAGATTTGTTTGAATCTTAAGGATGCACCTTTTTTTGTGTGTGCTTTAGGAGATGGAAAGACTAATTAAATGAACATGTTAGTCATAGGAGGTTGTATGTTCAACGCACATTTTTCCAAGAGTCCCACAACATTTATTACTATAGATGGTTGTCTTTTCACCTTTCTCTAGTTTGCTTATAAATAGAAATGCTCAACTTCATCCATTACCACATCTAATTTTCAAATAGAGAAAATCCTATCCTTAAGCATATATATATATATATATATATATATATTAAAAATGGTTTTTTACAACAGTGATTTTGACATGAGTTTGAGTGATATTTACCCGAAGAAAGATGGTTGCTTTGAAAGAACGTGTGGAGGAGCTGGAGGATGAGTTGACTGAGAAGAACCAAGAATTGGAGGAGTTGAAGCTTAATCTAGAGGATGAGTATGAAGATCTCCTGATTCATGTAGAGTCCCTGGAGACCAATGCAACAACTTTGGAGGCTAGGGTGTATGTTCTGGTGCAAGCCCCCGACGGCCCTGGTGGTTCTCTCCAGGGGACCAACCTGCTCCCCAACTACCGTGGACTATGCAAGTTATGGCTCGGGATAGTTAGTACTTAAATAGTAGTTTTTCAAGCATTTCTTCATGGTTAAAAAATATTGGCCCTAAATCACAAGAGATGACAAAAAAATATTGGTCCAAAAAGTATTTCTTTGGACATAGATCGCAAGAGATGACCACGTGGCTATTTAACGTCCTGAAAATTCGACTAAATTTTATTTTTAATAATAATATTAAGCGTTGCATTATAATATTATTATTGCGTGGCATGCATAAAGTATATGTATATGCGTAGTGCGTAATCGCGTGGTGTGGTTATAGCGTTGGTTAGTGTAGAAATACAGTGTGCAAAAGGAGTTTGCCGGTAGTTACGTTTTGATGCGTATATCGAGTTTTAGGCACTCAAATGTGATTCTGAAAGTGTCGAACACTTCTATTAGGGTCTATGAGTGATTTTGAATACTTTTTTGAAGTTTTTGGCCCTAGGTGTCTGGACTCAAAATTCCAGTAGCTTCAATCGATCCAAATGAGTTGGATCGATCCAAAAGTTCAGACCTATCGATCCAAGTACGGTTGGATTGATCTATGGGGGTTTGACTAGCTTAAGTGGCGTGGAATTAATACTTATCTTCTCCACTTTGTCCCATCTAATTCCAAAAGAGATGGAGGAGGGGGGACTCCCATTTTTAGCCAATTTCAAGCTTCAATATCATCTAGCTTAAGGTCTTGCCTTTGATTAAAAGTTAGAGATTTCTCATCCTTGGAGCGAGGTAATCCTTTTGACGTAAGTCTTATCTATCTTGTCTTATTTTTTGTGCCCTTTCGTACATGAAAATAACCTTGATATTCTTGATCCTTATTGCGTGTGGATCATTTTTATATATAGGTGCGAGGAGATTCGGACCCGTTTACTAAATCAAATCGAAAGGCGTAGCGGAGACGAATTGGGTTTTTTTTTATGAGGATTTGCGTTGTGACTTTTTGTGCATTAATAGGTACAGTAGTCGATGAACCTTAAGATAAAATTGATGACTTTAATCATATATATATGTTATGATTTGATTGAATGTATGTAGTGGCAGAATTGAATTAGATATAATGGAAACGTCTTCTATGGGTAGCACTTTACTAATAAATTGGCGTGAATTGATATGTGATCTAGGAATAACGTAGACGTAGGTTATGAAAGTGTATAGGCATAATTGGTGGCGTATGAGTAACATGAACATTAATGCAAGCTTTATTATTATTATGATTACTTGTAGTAGTTTAAATTCATAATAATAGATTAGCTTAGATTCATGTTAAAGTGGAGCTTTATGAGTTACATATTCATGTGTTGATGATATAACATGTTTATTGCATTATTAAATGCATTACAATGCATTCATGTGGTGGTATAAATATGGTTTATGAAAGTGGTGATTTTTAAAAGAAATGTAATGTGCGCCATGGAAAGAATAAAGCAATCGACTATCCAGAGATTTCTACGCTTGGTTCGGTCACCCAAGCAAGAGCTAAAATGATTCAACCAACACTTGAGACACTTCTTGGGTTCGGGATGACATGTCCAGGAGGTTCCAAAGCTGAAGATACAAGCTCGGGTAGTCTTGAAGCTCATGTATTAGCCAAACATAAATCTGCCCATTTTATGAAGTTAATGTGCATGGGAAAACATGATAGATTTTTGGGAAGTTACCTTTGGCTGACTTGAGGATGTGGCCCACTTAATTTGGAGCATTTATGATGATCAAATTTAGTAATTAATGCTATATTTATGTTT
>MKEJ01043948.1:0-23776 GCA_001753735.1 Embelia ribes | reverse complement strand
ATTATAGACTATAAATCAACACCGACACCGACACTACACAATGCATATAGGTGGGAACTAGTGTCTCAACACGCTCTATAATCCGCCCTCCTCATGGGACGCGGTTATAGGAAAAATTCTCTGATCAGGTTTCCCGACTTTTACGGTAAGGTGCCGAGCCCTCTCTTTATTTTCAACACATCAAAGGTGACACTATTCCAAAAAAGAAATCTATATGACTCACTCGTTTCCATAATCAACACTTTGAAATCTTTGATTTAAATCATCAACACTTTTGAGTATCATCGCTCCAACACATTTTTAACACCAACACGTTTGGACACTTTCAACACTTTCTTTTGAAAATTTCATTTTCAAGTTCAACACATAGAAAAATCATTTCTATTGACTTCTCATTTTCATTAAAACGACTCATGCCCATATAATGAAAATGCAACGCCATGTATGTAAGAAAAAAAAAACACACTCCCCCGTGTGTATGTTTTGGTGGTGTTTTTGGTGTAATATTATGAATTAAGCGGTCAAGTGTTACTGAGCACTAAAAGGCATGAGAAATATTTGTGATATTCACAAGTTCACCATTTATCATATTTGTACTTGATTCTTACTCTTAGGACTCTTCCGGCTGGTTACATGGAGATTGGGGAATCGGCTGCAGAAGGAGCAACGAGAGAGACAAACGAAGAAGCTGGTGCTGATGTGGAAGTGCTCTCACCATTTGCTCATCTTGACATTCCTCTTATAGGCCAGGTGAGGATTGAGGAGAAGTTTTTTCTTCCTCGGACTTGTAATTTGATCTCTGTCACACTCATTATGTTTTTTGTTTTAATGGTTTCTTTTGTTTTTTGGGCGTAGACATACATAATTTTCTTAGCCAGGATGAAGAGACCCCACTTCTCCCCAGGCCCAGAATCATCGGAGTGCCGTCTTTTCTCGTTCAATGATATCCCTTTTGACTCTTTGGCATTCTCGTCAATGTTAGTCACCTTGAAATTGGTATGTAAGGGTTTCTTTAGATATCCTCTTATTGTATGCATATTAGTCTATGGTTAACAATCTGTAACCCACTCAAATTATCCTCTCTCGCTCTTGATTCTGTAGTACATTGAAGATCGGAAGGCTGGAAGATCGAAGTTTCATTATGGCACTATAAACAAGAGGTACTTTAGTTTGTGATATGGTTTACAAACTTGGTTGATTATAATATATATGGACGGCCTTGTGCATAAAGCTCTGGCATTACGAAGTCTAAGAGGTCTAATATATGCAGTCTTATCCCTGTTTCCGAGAGGACAAACCTAGGACCCACAATTCGCAATGGAGGCGTACATAGCTCTAACCCATAGAAATTTGGTTAATTATAAAATTGATGACAAGTTTTATATTTTGGTAGACAAAGTAAAAAAGCTACGAAATCACGTTAATGGATGATATTAAAGGCCTTAATGGGGGGCAATAGTTCTCTATATCTTGAAGGTCTATTATGTGATATTCAAGCATGTAGATTATACTTAGCATAGTTTGCCTGCCTGTAGTTCGTCAAATTTTATGTGGTAATGTTAAATTCTGATTATTCTCTCTCCATATCTCCCGGTTGCAGGCCTGGAACAAGCCCGTCGGACATTCATGCTTACACACTAGACGACCATCTACATTCTGACAAGTCATGGTAAACTTGATTTCCATTTGTTATTGGTGGAAAGGGAAAATTTTCAAGCCCTCCTCTGTGAAGTATACTGCCATTGCGAGATCTTTTCTTTTGTTCTTTTTTACTTTTTTTTTGTGATGATGGCGAAAAAATGACAGACGCTGGTTACATGTGTAAAATATGCTAATTGAGTAATTTGTATAGATTTCAAAAAATTCTTTCAATTGATATATGCCATTAGGCCTTCTTATTTGGCTCTTTACTACCATCACTAATGGTAGTGATTGAGCAGATTTGTATCTCTCAGAAAAGCAAATCATTTGTGAATTTGCAGTATATAATTGTGAAAATGTCTATAGAATTACATACAGAGACATGTTAAGCTCAATTGCCATTTGCATGACTAATGCTTATGGACTATCCATCTTGAGTGTGTTGCTCTCACTCGCTCAAGATCAATGATTAAGGTTCCTCAATCATAATATACTTTTGGTAGTGGGGTAGTGCTTATTTTAGTTTCTTTCTACATATTCTGTAATACCTAACTCGTGGGGAAGTAGTGGACTGGCGAATTAATGGTCAAGAGTGGTGGAGTTGTGGTTCCTATTTTTCTGCATTTTTTCGTTGGAATCTTTCCTATATATAGGCCATATGATGAATGAAAGAATTTGGCACCAAAAAATATATGGTTAACTTACCTTTTCCTTTGGTATTTTTAATCTACTTTTAGCTATGGCTTTTCCACTCTGGAAAAGTGCTTGTAACAGTGGTATCGGAGCTTGGTGAGAGTGAAAGTTTATGAGGTAGAAATATTTGCAATTTTTATTTCACCATATTTGTTGTAGTAGTGAATGATGGCCAGTGACAACTTTGTTCAACTGGCGATTCCTTGCTTTGATGGTCGCTATGATCATTGGAGCATGTTAATGGACAACTTTCTCAGATCCAAGGAGTATGGGCAAGTCGTCTCCGATGGAATTATGGACCCAGCAGCATGCGCGATATTGACAGCTGTCTAAAGAACAGAGCTGGAGGAACGATAGAAGGATCTTAAGGCTAAGAATCATCTTTTCCAAAGTATTGATCGTACAATCTTAGAAGCAATTCTTTGCAAAGACACTTCCAAGCACATTTGGGATTCCATGAAGAAGAAGTACCAAGGTTCTGCAAGAGCAAAGAGGCAGCAGCTCAAGCACTTCGTATGGAGTTCAAAACACTTTAAATGAAATTAGGAGAATCGGTTACAGATTATTTCTCTTGGACAATGGCAATTGTGAACAAGATGCGGATCCATGGCGACAAGACGGAGGACGTGATTGTAGTAGAGAATATTCCCCGCTCTATGACACCAAAATTTAATTTTGTTGTCTGTTCCATAGAAGAATCTAATGACATTGATGAACTTTCAATTGATGAATTGCAAAATTCTTTGATGGTTCATGAGCCAAAAATCATCCAGCCGAAGAATGAAGGGCAAGCTTTGAAGGCCTTGACTAAAACTCACTCCACATTATATAGAGCTGACAGAGGACGAGGCGGGGGCCAAGGTAGAAGCTGATGAAGCAATGAACATGGAAACCAACATTAGTACCAAGATAATCAATTTCGAAAAGGAGGAAAAGGAATACCACTCGACATCTTACAAACCAAAGTCAGCAAAATAAGTCCAATGCTAAGTGCAATAGATGTCACAAGTATGGATATTATCAGTCCGAACGTCGTACAAATTTGTCCAGGGGAGAAGGTGAAAATACGAATTTTTCCGAAAAAGAATAAATATTGTTGATGGTTTGTCATACAAGGGAAGAAACCAACAAGAATTTTTGGTACCTAGATACTGGCTGCAGCAATCATACGTGTGGAGATAAATATGCATTCTCTACCTTAGATCAATCCTTTCGTGATGATGTGAAGTTCGATGATAATTCTAAAATCTCTATAATGGGAAAGGGAACAGTAACCATCCAAATCAAGGGAAATTTCACCCACATTATCTCTGATGCTCTTTTTGTGCCAGATTTAAAGATCAATTTGCTCAGTGTAGGGCAGTTGCAAGAGAAGGGATATGAGATTTCTATTGAAGACGGATTATGCTGAATTTGAGGTGAGAAATCAGGATTAATTGTTCAAGTCAGTATGACGGCGAATAGAATGTTTTCGCTATATCTCCACAATATCAGCGAGATTGAAGGAGGAAGCATGGTTATGGCATTTTCACTATGGACATCTCAATTTTGGTGGACTGGAAACACTATATCAGAAGACCATGGTGATAGGTCTTCCTCAAATTACAGCTCCCTCTGAAGTTTGTGAAGAATGTGTTGTCAGCAAACAACACCAGAATCCATTCCCACAAGGAAAATCCTGGAGAGCAAAAAAGTCATTAGAACTGGTCCATTCTGACCTGTGTGGGCCGATAAATCCATCTTTGAATGGAGGTAAAAGATATATACTTACCTTCATTGATGACTTTTCTCGAAAAATATAGGTATATTTTGTGTAGCAAAAATTCGAAGCCTTTGTAGCACTTAAATGCTATAAAGCACTTGTCAAAAAAGAGATTGGAAGCCCAATAAAAGTTCTTCGTACTGATCGTGGTGGAGAATTTAACTTATGAATTTGTAAATTTCTGTGAGATTCATGGAATCAAGAGGCAACTTGGTGCAAAGTCTTTTGGTGAGGAGCAGCATTCTGAAAAGTTTTTGGCCTGAAGCTGTCAATTGGAACATTCATATTTTGAAGAGGTGTCCCACTCTTGCTGTTCAAAATATGGCTCTTGAAGAAGCATGGAGCGGATAAAGACCTGCAGTGGACAATTTCAGAATTTTCGGATGTATTGCTTATGCTTATATTCCAGATGTGAAGAGGAAGAAGTTAGATGATAAAGGAGAAAAATGTATTTTTCTTGGTGTTAGTAAACAGTCAAAAGCTTATAAGCTATACAATCCTAATACCACGAAAATTATTATCAGTCGCGGTGTTGTTTTTGATGAAAAGAGATTCTGGCAGTGTAACAACACTGTTGTTAAGCATTAAATTGTTGTTGATTTTGATGGGGGAAAAAAAAATGAGGTGCAGCATCCAGTAGAAAATGAGCAACAATCAGTTCCCGTTGTTACTCAAGATGAAGAACATTCTTAGAGTGTCAGAAGGAGGCCTGCATGGATGAATGATTATGAAGTAACTGGGATTGATCAATTTGACGATCCATTTGCCCATTTTGCTCTATTTTCAGACTGTAATCCTACCACTTTTAAACTGGCTGCAAAAGAAACAAAATGGATAAAGGCAATGGATGAAGAAATTACAGCAATTAAGAGGAATGATCCTTGGGAGTTGACTGAGCTTCTACAAGGGCACAAGAAAATTGGTGTCAAGTGGGTGTACAAGATGAAATTGAATGACAACTGGGAAATCAACAAGTACAAGGCACGCTTAGTAGCTAAAGGCTATAAGCAAAAATTTGGTGTTGACTATAAAGAAAATTTTGTTCCTGTTGCATGACTTAATACAGTCAGATTGGTGATTGCATTGGCAGCTCAAAACTCATGACCTATTTTTCAATTGGACGTGAAATCAGCTTTCTTACATGGAGACTTGGAAGAACAGGTATTTATTGAGCAACATCCTGGTTATGTTAAGATTGAAGATGAGCATAAAGTGTATAAGTTAAAAAAGGCACTATATGAACTAAAACAAGCCCCAAGAGTTTGGTATAGCCGTAAAGATGCTTATTTTTTGAAGGCGGGATTTCAAAAATGCCCTTATGAGCATTCATTTTTATTAAAATTGGTGATGGAGGGAAGATGCTCATTGTGTGTTTGTCTGTGGATGATCTTATTTTCAAGGGAAATGATAGTGTCATGTTTAAAAATTTTAAGAAGTCGACGATGGACGAATTTGATATGTCTGATCTTAGAATGATGCATTATTTTCTTGGTATTGAAGTGATACAATATGCTAGTGGAATTTTTATTTCACAAAAGAAATATGTACAAGAAATTTTAGAAAGGTTTCAAATGAAGAACTGTAATCTAGTTAGCACACCAATTAAACTCATTAAAGATCCTGATGGAGGGAGGGTTGACAGTACCCTTTACAAGCAAATTGTGGGAAACTTGATGTATTTGACTGCTACAAGACCAGATATAATGCATGCAGTAAGTCTCATTAGCAGGTACATGGAATGTCCAAGAGATGCATCCTCTAGCTGCAAAGAGGATTTTACGCTACTTGCAAGGTACATCTGATTATGTATTGTTCTATAAGAAAGGAGAAGAGCTAATTTCCAAAAAAAAAAAAAAATAAAGGAGAAGAGTCAGATTTAATGGTAATTATGTTGGAGACTCGGATGATAGAAAGAGCACATCTGGGCATGTTTTTATGATGGGCTTGGGATCAATTTCGTGGTCATCAAAGAAGCAATCGATTGTGACTTTATCAACTACAGAAGCTGAGTTCGTGGCAGCTACGGCATGTGCTTGCCAAGCAATATGGTTGAGAAGGATTCTTACTGAGATTCATTTCAAGCAAGAAGGATCTACACCAATTTATTGTGACAGTAGTTCAGCTATAAAGTTATCCAAAAATCTTGTGTTGCATGGAAGAAACAAGCATATAGATGTAAAGTTTCACTTCTTAAGGGATCTCACGAAGGAAGGAGTCATTGATCTCATCTATTGCAAAAGTGAAGTTCAAGTTTCTGACATATTTACCAAGCCTCTCAAGTTGCCGATCTTTCAGAAGCCAAGGAACTTGCTCGGTGTTTATTCGCTAAATAGTGTTATTAAACTGAATGCTTGTAACCTTTCAGTTTAAAGGAGGGAATGTTGAATATGTCATGTGGTATCCTAATTTTTAGGCTTACTTGAGCTAGTGGTTTGTTTTATTTGTTGGAGTAGTATTTATTTTAGTTTCTTTCTACATATTGACTGGTGAATTAGTGGTCAAGAGTAGTAGAGCTGTGGTTCCTATTTTTCTGCATTTTTTCGAAGGAGTCTTGCCTATATATAGGCCATATGATGAATGAAAGAATTTGGCACCAGACAGTAAATGGTTTGCTGACCTTTTCCTTTGATAATTTTAATATACTTTTAGCTATGGCTTTTCCACTCTGGAAAAGTGTTTCTAACATAGAGAGACACATTAAGCCCAATTGCCATTCGCATGACTAATGCGTATAGGCAAGACTATCTATCTGGAGTGTGTTGCTTTCTATCACTCAAGATCCATGACTAAGGTTTCTCAATCATAATATATTACTTTCACACTACGATTGTCCTCATAATCTTATGTAAAAATGTGATTATAATTTAAAAAATGTTAATTACAACGCGATTTCACAATAAAATTGTTGATATAATGTCTGTCACATGGGCTGGTGTGAGCAATGCGGGTGCATATAAGATTGTCATAGGAACATTGAACTCTAATTCCATGTAATTTTGAAAAATCGATTTGATATTATATATATGACAATATGTTTTTTTATTTATGCTTTAATCTTATCAGAATTAATACTCAGCCCTCTTTATAATTTTCTGGGAGATTCAACTCCCTTCATTTGCAATTCCTATATCCGTCTTTAGCGTTATGTTCATTTGATGCTAGCATACCTATTATTATAAGATATTTTTTCCACTTTTGCATTAAAAAAATTAGAGTATATTCACAACAACAAAAAAAAAATCATGGTAGAATCATTAATTAACCAAACAAATGGGGAAAATATGAAAAATAAACTCAAAAATATCCAGGCGCTAGTCCTTGTTGGTTTCCTCTTCAGCTAGACTGCCATCTCTCTCTCTCTCTCTCTCTCTCAACCCATTCTTCCTTCATTCTCATCAACAAAGCCGCCATTGATCCCATCAGCAAATACCCATTTGTAAAGACTTTATCTTTCTATACTAATTATGGAGAACCGAAAACCCCAATACTTAAATACCCAATCTTTCAACAATTCGCCACGTGGGTACGACCGGAGATTCGTGTTCTCGCGCCAAACCTCGTTCATAGACATACCCGATGATGCTTGTCATCATCCGGATGATGGGAGAGAGTGTGACGCGTGGATGGAGGAGAAGGTTGGGGACGAGATGGTTTCGGTTTCGTCGTTTTTGGTTTCGGGTTTTAGGATGATTGTGAGGTCAGGGAATAGGCCCATGAGGAGGCTGCTAGTGTTGATCTTCCTCAATGTTGCGTATTCGAGCGTGGAGTTGGGTATCGGCCTCCTGTCGGGGCGAATAGGTGGGATTCAATGTATCCGTGTTCATGAATGAATTTATGTTCGTTTTCTGTAAATACATACTAAAGGCACTCATACCAGTGCTACTAAACGGGCCCCTATCCTAAAATTTATTAATGAAATTTAAGGAAGAATTTGCCGCATTGACCCCATTCAACTAGGAGACAAATGTTAATTCTCGCTCTATTTTTGAGTTTAGGGATTGCAGTATGTGCATTCGCCATATCTCAGCCTCTAATTTAAAATTGGAGGTTTAAGAATGATAATTTAGGGGCTACAAATAGCTTATGTAGTAGAAGCGCACTAATAGGGTTTAGTTTTCTATGCGATAATGGTTGGTATAGTTTATGATAAGGATTAGAAGTTAGGACATGGAGTGGTGAGTGGTGTAGCTAATCCTAGTAAATGACTACATTTCCAGTTCATAAACTTTGTACCAAACAAAAAAAACTTCTTTAAAAATTTGGGATTGGTTCTTCTATTCTATTCCCATGATGGGAGAATGGAATGGGTGGTATTCCCACTTTTTCTCCCATTTCCTTTGTTTTGTTAGATTTGACATGACAGGGATATACACATTTATTGGGATGAGCTATTCCATTTCCGTATTCCAAAATCTCATTTCTTTTCCAGAAATGTCATTCCATTTCACTGCAACATAGTATAGTTGTTTAGCATCAGTAAAGACATTCTGAAGCAAGGAGAGTTGTTTCCACTGCTGATCTGATTGTGAAATTTCCATTTCCTTGATAGAGTTTAGCATCTTTGTATGCAAAATAGTAGTTGCACATTGTTGTGCTCACTGTGTAAGCTTTTAAGTGCCCTCTTTATAAGAAATGTTAATAGGTTTGGAACATTGTCTTGGAAAGATGAGTGTCCTCGAGTGTGTTCTGTTGGTTGGTTTTTCCCTTCTGTGATTGCTTTCTGTTATATTGGTCAAGCATAATTTTTCTTGTGTTGTAGGTTTAGTGTCTGATGCTTTTCATTTGACATTTGGATGTGGACTCTTGACATTTTCATTGTTTGCAATGGCTGCTTCACGGGAAAAGCCTGACAGGATATATACTTATGGGTGAGATTAATCTCTAATTTCTGCTGGGATGTGAGTGGCTTAACTAAACAAAGCTGCGCTCCCTGAAATAATGTATTTTTTAAGGCTTGTTTCCTTGTAAACAACCACCTTTTCTCAATGCTGGCTTTTAGGATACTGGATGCAGCAGCCAAATTTATTAATTAAAGTTCATTTTTTGCTAGGTACAAAAGACTAGAAGTTTTATCTGCCTTCACGAATGCTGTAAGTAACAGGCCACTTGGTTGTTTCTGTTTGGCAGATGTGATATTATTTTGTTGAGTAACCCTAAGCAGTGCAGGTGTACAATTTCGTACTGTTTTGTATATGTATGCATTGCAATGTGCTTGCAAAAATTTCCCATCAATTATGATGCGGTCTTTTTGTGTCTATATTTATTGTAATGTAAAGGCGGTCACCCTTTTCACTTGATTTTTATTTGGTGCTAACACTATTTTGATTGCATGTGTAGACAGCTGTTTCTTTTGTTTATGTCTTTCTCCTTGGCTGTGGAAGCACTTCATGCATTTATACAAGACGAATCGGAGCACAAGTAATTTTTCAAACTCTTGTCCTTGTGTCTCTATTTTGCTACCTTCACTGTATTTTTTATGTGGCTAATTGTCATCTATCTTGCCAGGCACTACTTGATTGTTTCAGCAGTGACAAATCTGTTTGTGAATCTTATCGGGGTTTGGTTTTTCCGGAGCTATGCCCGCATTAATCTAGGTATGCTACAGCTGATGTTAGAAACTGTTATTCTACTTGTAATTAGTTCTTGCCACAACCCGAAATTTATCTACTTCGCTTCGTATATTTGTGTTTGCTGCAGCTTATAGAATTCCAGAAGACATGAACAACCATTCGGTTTGCCTTCACGTTCTTGCAGATTCTATTCGGAGGTGAGAATCCTCTTCCTTCTCTTCTTTTCTTTTACGTGCATGTGTCCATAAATCTTTATGCGCATGAATCTATGTTAATTTGTTGTCTGCTATTATTTCTTCAGTGCAGGTTTGATCCTGGCATCGTGGCTTTTGTCACTTGGGTAAGTTTTCAGTTACTTTTAATAAAGAATAGGCTTTCACAATATGCCCCCATGACGTTGTATTATGGTCTTATCACGTTTCAGGGTTAATAATGCAGAAGTTTTATGCTTGGGACTGGTTTCAGTTATGGTGTTTATGCTAGTCATGCCGCTTTTTAAAGTGGCTGGTAGCATTCTGCTTCAGACCGCACCACCAAATATTCCCCCTTCCGCGTTAAGCAAGTGCTGGAGACAGGTAAATGACTTCAACTAGAGGATTGTACACATGTACTTTTGTACCAACTACAAGATCATGGTTTGCTCCTAGAAAGCAAAACTTCCATCTTTTCAACTTTGTCGAAAAAAATGTGAATTTTACCTTATATTTGTGTATGGATACATTTTGTTTGAGGACAAATTTGGCTGACGGTTGCCATTTTCGTATTTGATCAGGTGATGTCCATGGAAGATGTGTCCGAAGTTTCTCAGGCACGATTCTGGGAGTTGGTGCCTGGTCATGTTGTTGGTTCTATTTCATTACAGGTGATCTTCAATACGGAAAGTACTCTATTTGTTTTGTACTTATAGCCTAACATGAAAAGTTGCTCGGTATAGTTGTTTTTTTTTTTCACAGGGATTGGATGCATCCAAATTTTCAGCAAAAACCATATATACCTCTATTCTTGGTGATATAACTGAAGCTTTTGTTTGACCAAATCAACAGGTAAAGCAAGGGATTGATGATCGTCCAATACTTCGGTACGTGCAT
This sequence comes from Embelia ribes, assembly GCA_001753735.1. Lineage (NCBI taxonomy): Eukaryota > Viridiplantae > Streptophyta > Magnoliopsida > Ericales > Primulaceae > Embelia > Embelia ribes. The sequence goes on along the minus strand of MKEJ01043948.1, from coordinate 13,022 downwards.
GGTCTGTATCACGATCTAGGCGTGCAGGATTTGACAGTACAAACTGAGTATGCCTAGGCGTCAACAATTCTTGTTCTAGGACTAGAAAAGAATCCTATACGTAGTTGCAACATCGTTCAAGAATTACTCCATAGAACAAGTTCGTGTTGCCCCTCTATTTTTGTATTGAAACCCTGAGTGTATCTCCAAGGTTTTTAAGAAATTTGTGAGATTTTTGTTTAACTCTGAGTATATCTCCAACGTTTTTTAGACATTTGTGGGATTTTTGTTAAAGCCATAGAGTGTTCTAATACTCTTTTTATTCTGAGATATTTGATTATGAGAAATGTTTTTCCTGGACCCTCCACATGGCCTTATAATTTGAGTGCAATGTATGCGTAGGTGTTGTGCTACGCTCATATCGTAATGCTATATGATTTTGATATGGACATCGTTGTCTTCTGCATTCAAAATAGAGCCGAAAACGCGAAGTTGCAAAAGTTGACCTCTTGAAGACTAAAGCAAGAAAAATATCATACATATACGATGCAATCGGTATGAAATTTTTTATGGCCCAACGTGAAAGCGGATAACAACTAACGTCTTATAACTTATTTTTTACTAACTAGTAATTTTCAAATTATTCTTACTCAGGATCGCCTAATTCACGTCAAGGGAAAAAAAATTGCCTCTTTTGGAACGTCATCTTTCTGAATTATTGATAGTAGAATGGTAGTTGAAGAAATTAAATTATTAGAAAGACATAGCACCACCTTCATGCATGGAAGAATGTCGAGAACAAGCACCCATGTGGGTAATGCATGTTTACAAGGGGATAACAAAGCCACGGATAGGCATATATAATACTAGACAACACATCTGAAAAAACCCAAGAAAAAGAGAGAAAAAAAACTTGTATCACACAGAAATTCCAGAAAAAAGAGTTTTTTATTATACAGTCATGCACATTGGTTACATTCTAGTGTAGAGTATAGTTGAGGAGAGTAGCCATCACCAAGCCGTTCTTAAAAGAGTGTACGAACATGCTCAAGCATAAGAGCATACTTATTTTCATTTGGTTTGTTCTAACTTGAAAGGAGTACAAACTCAGGTAGTTGAATCGGATTGTTTTCCTGCAAGCTGGCCTTTGAGAAAGTCCAACACCGAGAGGCGCTGCACATACAAACCAAGGATATATCACATCAACAACTTTCACTATATCATTCTAAAGCAAAGGCTTGTTTCAGGGTATCTGCTTGGAAGTAAAAATGTTCATAATTTTACCCGCTGTCCAAGGCTAACTTCTTCCGGTCCTAATGATAATGATTCCAACAACTTAATGCCTTCTTGAAAGCCCTCAATTGCCATATTCTCCTTTCCAAGGTTCCGATCCACATCAGCAACTTTGGCAAGTGAAACAGCGATATCTAGGATCTGAAGCAGAAGAAGAACGCAAATATGTACGACAGAAGAAAAAAATGAACCCAAAGGTAACACCAAAGCATGTATCATAACCCTCTTTGTAAGTTCATCGGTAACAGCGTATTCACAAAGAATCAAATTTCAATTATGGATAAAACAAAGGAATAACCTATTAAAGATAAAACTTTACACAGCCACTTTCCTTCAACCATAATCAGTTAGAACCTATTAATGTGAGATGTAAACACAAATGTGTATCCTTCACTTTTCAGCAAAAATTATTTTCCAGTTTTCAGTGTTTTGGTAAATAAGATTATAAGTTAATAACACTTCATTTGCTACCTAAGGAGAGCTAATAAGATTATAAGTTAATAACACTTCATTTGTAAGTTAATAAGATTATAAGTCATTGTTATTCGAAAACAAAAGTGTTTCAATGAACTGAACAAAAGGCATATAACACAGCTCAGGTTCTCATTCATTATCAAACTCATAACAGGTTTAAAGGTGCACAAAACATACATACGCTCAAAATTTATATTCATAAGAAGTAATCTGCAATACCCCAAGTATATTCTTTGAATAGAGGACTTCTTACCTGAGATGGAGAACCGGAGTGATTCTTGATAGCATCCCGACGCACATTAAGAGATTGAAAGTAGTACGATCTTGTCGCTTCCAACTCTCCCTCGTAATATTTAAGGTCTCCAATTTTATTGAGAGAGACAGAAAGGGTATGTACTATCTGCAAATGTTTCATCAAGGTTAGAGAGGACCAATAACATGAAAAAGATGCCCCAATGGCATACACACAAAGTGTCTATTCCATGGCAGCTTTTAAGTAAATAAGTCAGCTTATTTTTATATGAGAAAAAAGTTGGATGCATTTAACTTAAAGTTACAACTTAGGCAAAACGGCAAATAAGCTCATCTTAAAAGTTGACTCAACAGTCAAACACTATCCAATTTTTAAGTAAAAAAATTGATAAGCTGTAGCAACCAAACACCATCCAACTTTTAAGCAAAAAACTGTCACGCTGTAACTTATAAGTTGCAACCAAACAAGCCCAAAAATTTGTAAGAAGAGAGCCCCCTAAATAATTCCGTGACCAGATAATTCCAGACATTATCAAAAGGCTGCATCATACCTCCAGATCGTTGTTTTTTATTTTCTTGAGGAAGTCGACACTCTCTTCAAAATAGGTAATGGCCGAACCAGTATCACCTAGTGCTCGGCTGAAATATCAAGGGTTTGAGCACATGTCAAGGATCAAATTCCAATTATCATAAATAAAGAAGGCATTAGCGTACCATAAAGACTAGCAACTATTCAAGAAAATTATACAAAAGGGTATAAACTCTTAAGAGATTTACAAAATAAATACAATACATTATTTATGCCATACATCAATGGATCTATTGAAGTGAGAGATATATATATAGTCCAAGTGATAATAAACAATTTCATATATGTACATAGCAAGCTGGGAATATAGCAAGCACTTAGTAGCCATATCAGCAGAAACAAAGAACTTATTACTAAGGAAACAACGAAGAAATAAACCATACCAGCAGTCACCGAGCATGCCAAGAACTGCCCCTAGCTGCGAGCACAATTCCGAAGAACTCCCTGTCCTTTCTAATTGTTCTCTGATGTCATCGACACAAATACTAAGTCTTGACTTGGCACTTTCTATATTTTGGGCACGAAATGCCTACACATTAAAGAACAAAACAAGCAACTCAGTCAAGCAAGACCCACCGTACAAGAGAGAATATATAGTAAAGAATTTATACCACATCAAAATGTGTTTGACAAACATACCCTCATAGCTTGTTGCACTAAGAAAGCACCTCTCTCCAATGACACGTCCTCATATATCACTGTCTTCTTCCCAGATACTGCTTCCTCTTCGTCCATTTTCACCTGTGATCTCTTGATCCTAGCATGACCTTCAATAAAGCGATCAACTACACTCTGAAGATTTGTGTCGGCTTCAATTTTCTCAATGTCAGCACCACATAGCGGACAATCATTGAAACGCGAAATACATGCTCTGATTTTAAAAAGAAAGATACACGTCAACTAAAAGTTAATGTTTCTAGAGGAAGAATTTTTTTTTTTTTCATTTGTTAATGAGGGATTTAAGATATAAACTTTGATATCATTGGTGTCCGCTTACTTGCAAAATATGTGGGAACAAGGCACACATTTGCTAGAATCAAAGAGAAGCGCCTGGCATATTATGCAGCTGAAGGGACCGAGTTTAAATGTCTCGGTATCATATCCCAAGGGGCACTTTGGAGAAATAGTGGCAGATTCTCCAGATTCTTGTTTAACCTTGCTCTCTGAGGCTGCCTGGTTTTTATTTTGGGTGTCACTAACCCTTTTTGTAGACGTCTCTTCTGGTCGAGCAGCCTTGACGAAGGGACAAACAGGTGTCATTTTTTTGAAAACCTGTAACAAAAATGAAGTGTATTTCCTTTAATTCCCATTAGATCAAACCTAACTCCCATTAGATCCAACCTAACTCCATCACGCACTCAAAAAAAAGTTGAAATGAATTAAGAATTCAAACCAATCCATATATAGCCAACTTTCTTTTATATATCTGGACTATAAAGGCTCAAAATCACTTTAATTATTTTTTAGCAAATAGCTTTTTGTTTTGTGAAATTTTGTTTGCTTAAAATAGATTAGCGAATCAGTCCAGTCGTACATGTTAATCCATTCCAAATGAACTCCAACAATCTCAGTCGCATGACCACCATTGCATGGGTGGCGCATCAACACTCATGTAGAGTTGTCATCGGATGGTGCTTGTCAGACCACCACGTCTAAGACTAGTGCTCCTAAGAACACATTTATGAAACTTCACACTATGACCTACAAGATAAGACCTCTATGAACTAGGGCCTGAGGAACCTCCCATTTGATACAGGGCTTGTTTGATTACAACTTATAGGTTCCGGCTTTTAAGCTTATTTTACTTAAACGCTGAACAATGTTTGGATGTTCAACTTTTAAATTGAGCTTATTTGTTGTTTTGACCCAAATAAGCTGGAAGTTTCAAAGCTGGATGCATTCAAATTTTTTTCTTAGTTAAAATAAGGTAGCTTATTTATTTAAAAATTGCAACCAAACAAACCCATAATAAGTTACAAACACTCCAATTTATGAGTTTGTTTGGTTGCAGAAGCAGGGCCCAACGCAACTCTAAATGATGATAAACTTTACAAAATATCTTATCTAGAAATGAAAAGGATTTGAGGAGTAATTATTTGTTTTCTAGGTTTGCAGGGTGCCACTCTTATATATGCAGTTCTATCTTAAATTTTAGAGATTAAATTTTAGGGATTACTCGTATTAATGTATCTAATACTATACAATCCCCCAACAAATCGGAGGTTTGATACTAGAGGATACTATTCATCCACGATAATAATTTCAGTTTTAGTGGATCTGGTCTAAACAAGCCCTATATTCCAAACTCTAAATGAGTTCCGAGCTATAGTATTAAATCTAGGGGATGAGAATAAATATACGGATGGTAATAATAATAATAATACTATAAATTTCCAAAAAAAAAAAAATAATAATAATAATACTCTAAAAAAGACATATCTACATTTAAATTTTAAGCATATAGAGTAATTCTCATATCTCTTCTTCGGTAAAAAAAATAATAATAATAATAATGAAAAACAAATCACTAAGATTATATTATATATAGAAAGGCCCTTAGGCCATGGAAGCACAAAGATGATTATTGCAATAAAATTAATAAAAACAAAAGAAACAAGAAGAAGAAACAAATATATATATAAATAAAATGAGAAATATACATACCTACGTATATTGTTTCTATATTTGCGAGGGAGGATCGATCGATCGAGAGAGAGAGAGAGAGAGAGAGAGGCGACTTAATGGCGGAGATAACAATTCTCGACGAAGGCGGCGGCGGTGGAGACGAAGAATCCCCCTACTGGTCCCACGACTTCGATATTCCACCGTCCGATCTCTCCTCCGGCGAGATCTCCTCTACCGTCGAAATCTTCCACCGCGAGAACCAGGTAAACTTCGTCATGGACCTAATCCACCAGCGCGTTGACCAATCCCAGGTTTCCGATCCCAATTTTGACCTAGATCTAGGGTTAGGGTTTTGTATGGAGAATCACGATCTTGGTGATGACGTGGACAATTACAGCTGCGGGTTCGTGTCGGCCAATTGGGATTCTAGGGCTGAGCCTGGGGAATCGACTATTGGGAGGATAGAGGGCGTGTTTTGCGACTCGGACGAGGAAGTTGAAGTAGATGGTATCAATTTGATCCAGGGTTTCGATGAGGAGATCACGTGTGAGGACGATAGGAGCAGTGTGCAGATTTGTTGGGACTCTTTCCGGTTGGAGGAGGATCAGAGAGAGGGGGGTGAGGATTTTGAGTGGGAGGAGGTGGATGGGAGGGTGGACGAGAGGGAGGTGCTGAGCTTGTTCTTCGATGCTGACGTGGATGATGACCTGGACGTGTCGGTCGCCATGGAGATCCCTTCGGAACAGGAGTTGGGTATTGATCAAGTTAGAAACTTGGAGTGGGAGATGCTCTTGAATATCCACAACTTGGATTCCAATGGGGAGAATGCTGATGATGAATACGAGATGTTGGCGGGGCAGTTTGCGGGGGCCGAGGTCCGGAAGCCTCCCGCTTCGAGGGATGCGGTCGAGAGTCTAGCCGTGGTGGTCGTGACAAAGGGTGATGTGGACGGTGACAATGCTTTGTGTGCTATTTGTAAGGACGATATGGGTATTGGGGAGAAGGTGAAGATGTTGCCTTGTTCGCACCGTTATCATGGGTGTTGTATTGAGCCGTGGTTGGGGATGAGGAATACGTGTCCAGTCTGTAGGTATGAGTTGCCCACTGATGATCCCGAATATGAGAGGAGGGTCGAGAGAGGTGGTCAGGCCTAGTGAAGTGTTAATAAGGTAACATTCTATGATGAAGAATTTCTTGAGTGATAGTATGTGTTCGTGTTAGGTGATAATGTGAGAAAGAAGAGGATGATGATACTCTCGTTTGTTTTTGGGTTAATATGATTTTTTGATATTGCAAAGTCTGGTTTGTATATAGTGCCTTTTTACAAATCATAGCCTGTACTGCTTGTTTTTCCAAGATAGTTGCATCTTTTCCAGAACAATGGAATTAAAATTGTTTCTCAGTCGTGTTATTTGTAGTATATTTTTTCTGTTTGATTGTGTTTGGCACTTTGGCTATTGTAGTTTCAGTAGAGAATATTGCTTTTCTAGAGGATTACTGGCTAACATTTACAGGATGGTGAAGAAGTTGAAATTGATTGTGTCTTCCCCCAAATGTAAGCGAGCTCTGCATCTCTCTTTTTAGTAGATTTGTTTCATAAATTCCTTCAAACTTTTGGAGATAAGCAGAGATGACTACTTTAGAATATGAGGAGGAGAAATATAAGAGTTTTTTGACCTGAAATGGGAAGCACTGGTAATCGTTTTGAATTTGTCAGAAACTTGACAATCCAAATTTGATCCTGATAATTATTTAGTGAATTATGTCAAACCTTTTTTTGAGGTTTTTGTCAAACAATGCTTCTACATAGGGTGCATGTATATGTTGGCAGATAGATATAGAGTTATTGCTCAAATTTGGATAGCTTAATGGAAACAGTTCTTGATAAGAACCAACTTTGGTTTTTGGACAATTAGAGATCTCTTCTTTCAGCGGAAATCAGGATTGTTTTAGTTCTTATTTGTATAATCATGGCGATGAGATCTGTGTCTTAGTTGGAGGAATCCAAACAATCAACTTTTGGAGGAGTCTGAACCCAACCAGACTCTTATGCATGAGCTCTCTCCTCCCCTTGGACACTGCTTTCCCCAATTATCTCTGTTGTTTTCTTGAATTTGAGATTTGTATCATTTACTTGATAGTGTTACATGTTATTATGCTGTTATCTAAAATTTAATATGCATATGTTGTTTTTATGTTAACGTGGTGTTCAGCTTAGAACTTAAGAGGAATACACCCTGCGAAGAAAAAAGGGTAGTTTCTTTTTCTTTCCTAATTGCTTCCTTTTGTAGCATGGTTTTAAAATCCTTCATTAGTATCTGGTGAAGGCGTATCGAGCTACATCTATGTCCCATTCTTTCATTGCGCCAACAATTTACACGTTTCTTATCCAGAAGAGAAATGAAAAAAGCTCCATCCAGAAGTCCGTTAACGTTGTAGTCATGCTGTAGCTTGCCTTATGAACTATTTAATTTATGAAGAAAAGAAGAGGTGGAAAATAGTTTGTGCTACTTTGCGAGGCATTGTTGTTTGTGTTTGTAGGTTACATCGTATTGTTGGTTTATTCTTTCTCCGAAAGTGTTCAAGTTTAGTTGTAAAGCATTGCATTGTTTGATTTAGTAAATGAGTATTTAATCAGGTGAGAACAAATACCATCTATTCTAGTGGTTTTGCCATCTGTTCTTTGTTGTTTTGCCTTTTTGCCAAGACTTCGATACTTCGGTTTAGAATCTAGTTTCCGAAATCAGTTTATTTAGTTGGAAACTCTCATTTGCACATCCTCCCTTCCTCTCATCTTGGAGGCTGTTGGTGGATTTCAGTGACTTCTACATAATATCATATATAAATCAACCGTTGTGATTTAAGTGTCAGAAATAGAAATTTTGTTATCTTCTCTCTTTTTCGATATTGGAAGGTTGTGAGTTCCACAGATTGTCTCATCATGTTTGGAGTTACAGATAAGTGTTATTGTTAAATGGGAAATACAATATTCTGTTTTGTTCATCTTTTTATATGTAATTCAGAGAGCTTTCATGAATGAACATGTTTCATTTGTTCTAAATTCGTTAGACATGGGTTAGATTTGGAATAGGGGAAGACAGGTTGGCTTTTGATTTGGATTAATATAAGTAGATTATGTCAAAGCAATGGGGTTTTATCTTATATTCTTATGTAGAGAGAGTAATAAATTGCCAGTGTGTGAATTAGTACACAAGCGGCATTGTAGATGTATCACACATATCAATTTATTGCATGTGTATCAGTTCGTACACTGGTAGTGGATATAGACTTTACTCTTTTTGAATGAATTAAGTTTCTATCCACCGCCAGTATATGAATTAATACACAAGCGGAGTTGTAGATGCATACACGTGAATTATGCATGTGGGGCCCACTAAATAGCTACCAAGTATGTATGTGTCATACATTTATATATTGCATGTGTACTAATTCGTACACTGACGAGGGATATAGACTTTACTCTTTTTCAATGAATTTAAGTTTCTATCCAAAGTGTACGAATTGGCACACAAGCAGTATTATATATGCATGACACGCGTGTATTATGCATGTGGGTCCCACTAAATAGCTACCAAATTTGCTTATGTGTCGTGTATCTACTAACTGTATCTATACCAATTTGTACCCCAGTGATGGAAAACTTTAATCTTTCAATATGGTTACATCTTTCCAGAGCAATGACAACAGGCGTTTTTCAATTGTCATTTTCAATGGGATTTTCTCTGTTTGATTGTGTTTGGTTATTGAAATTTCTGTTGATGTTCCTTTCTTTTATCGGGGAAATAGTGGTTAACCTTTACGGGATGGAGAACTTAAATTCAATTACAGTTTCCTCTGCCAATTGAAAGCTAGCTCTGTCTCCTTTTTTCAAGATTTGTTTCTTAAATTCCTTCATATGTTGAAGATAAGCAGAGATGACTGGTTGAGAAAATGTGCAACTAGGTTGCCCTTTAAGAGAGGAGGAGAAATATACGTTTTTTTTCTTCTTTTTTTCTTCTTCTTTTTTAATAAACTGCTAGGCACTTGTACCCAATTCAAATTTGGCAGAAGCTTGTTAGTCCAAATTTAAACCAGATAATGTTTTAGTGAATTATGTAACCCTTTTTTTAAGGCTTTTTCAATAAACTGCTAGGCACTTGTACCCAACAGGCGTATGTTCGCAAATCGATATATAGTTATTCTTCAAATTTCGGACAATTAGAGAATTCGCCTTTCTAGATAAGAAGGGAAAACATGATTTTGGTATTAATATGGTATATATACAAGAGTCACAAGAAGAAGATTCGTATTATCGAAGAGGAATAAACTTTTGAAGGGAATTTGTACCTAACCAGACTCCTATGCATAGTAAGCTTTCTCCTCTCCTTGGTCACTGCCTCTTCCCCCTGTCTTTGTTGTTTTCTTACTTTGATAATAGAAACGTACTATCATTTCTTTGTTGTTTTCTTAAATTTTGAGATGTACACGTTATTTTTACATCAACATGGTATTTAGTTTGGAAGTGAAGGGAAATGGTTATACACCATGAAAGAGAAGGGTACTTAGTTTTTCTTAGTTGCTTCCTTTTGTAGCGTAGTTATTGTTGTTCCATTAATATCCGATGATGGTTTTATTGAGCTGCCTCTCAATCCTGTTCTTTCTTTGTGCCATATCTCATTTGTTTTCTGAAGCGAAATGATAAATTCTCCAACCGAAAGTCATTAGCGTGGTAGTTATGATGTGGTTTGCCTCATGATCAATCTAATTTACTGTTACAGTTTGTGAAGATATGACAAAAAGAAGAGATGTAAAGTAGTTTGTGGCTTTGTGCTCCTTTGTGACCGCATAGTAGTTTTGCTATTAGGATACATAAGTGTTGTTGATTGATTCTTGCTCTGTAAAGTATTGAAGTTTGATAGGAAAGAATACTCTTGTTCGATTCGATAATTAGTGGTTATCGGGCGAAAATAAGCACCAGCCATTCAGTGGTTGACCATGTTGTCTATGTTGTTTTGTGATTTCTACCAAGATCTTGTTAGTTTTGAGCCACCTTCTAAATCAGTTTCTTAGTCGAAACTCTCGTTTGATTCCTCACTCATCTTGGAGGCTGTTGGGAGGATTTAAGCGAACTTCTACGTAATATGAACCTATCGCTGAGATTCAAGTGCCAGAAAGAAAGTCTTGTCTTGTCTTCTCTTGCTCTTAATATCGGAAAGATGAGACTTCAACAATGTACATTATTTGGAGTTATAGATAAAGTGCGATTGTAAATTGGAAATAGTTATGAAGGTCGATTTTACTTCGATCAAAAGTGAAAAATTAATTGTTATGCAAAAATTATGCGGGAGAATATGCAACATTCTCGATCAGTCCATTACTGCTAGCTCTGATGAAATTAAAAAAAAACAAAAAAAAAAAGCAACTGTGCTTACCAATGCTGTGTAGAAAAGTAATTATTACCTTGTAGCTTTCAATAAAAATCTTTAGCAGACTCCAGGAAAAATGAGGAAAACATTTACAAATATATATAGAGGCGAGAGTAGAAATCTAAAATGTACAAGTAGAGATATAACTTGATGCTCTACAAGACAGGCAGAAATTTACATAACGCAGAGAGATAATTTGTTGAATTTAGTCATGTTACAGATAGCTATTCTATATTTCTGAAATGCCAGTAGAATAATTACTTTCAACAGGGTACGATTCTCATAGATGGTTTGTATTTCCGAAACAAAACCAAAAGAAAAGATTTACCGAATGATTCCAAAAACAGTTTTGAGGAATTCCAGTAAACTGCCAGTTTTAGAAATGTAGGGAAGTTGTATTCTGCGGTTTTAAGAACCTTTTTGATGTTGTAAAATTTTATCTCTGGTCAATTTCAAAACTAACCAACCATGCCCTTAGCATCATGAATTATTGTACCAGATGCTCCAAATTTTCAACACTGCATACCCCAAATTAATCCGCATTCCAATCCATATATACTCTCACAATCTTTTGCCAGGACAAAAAGAGTATCACAATTTCAAACATTATTATAATTTAAGAAATCAGAGGTTTCTAAGCAACATATGGTATGTAACTTTGGTTCTTGATTTCTGCAGTTTTTGTTGTCCCTTCAAAAGTTTAAAATTATTGTAAAACAGCGACAGTTGTCATTTACTTCTCCTCCTCTTTCATCAAGAGCTTACCATTGGAGACGCTAGTTTGGGTTTCAGCAGGAGGGGAGGATCTGATCCTCTTTTCTTTGAGATACTGAACAGGGTCTGCGTACGATTGGGCACAATGAAGCCTACAAAACAAGATTCACAAACAAAAGCTTAAAGTTCTTGTACCATATTACAAAGATTGTACGTTCAAAAAAGTGCTTTTAGTCTCAACATACCAGCTTGTCTTTATAGTCTCGCCATTAATTATCTTACTCCCATCAAACACACTGTCTGCAAAAGCGTAGTCATCTCAGCAATGGGAAAAGAGAACCATCTATATCTACTAAAGAATTACAATAATAAGCAAAGAAATAATATATTCTCTACATTGTCATACAAACTGCTGACCTATAAATTAGATAGGAGGTATTACCGTTTGCAAAGAGCTGAACATGCAAAAATATAAATTTCCCTACATGCTCAACTAATTCAAGCAAATGTCATTTGTGGCGAATGACAATAGTATCATCATCATCATCATGCAAAAGTATAGATTTTTCTATATGCTCAACTAATTCAGGCGAATGTCATTTGTTGCCTTAGTATCATCACCATCATCCAAGTCTTAAAATTCCAATAAATTGTGGTCGGTAAATGGAATCACAATAAGATATCAAGTCGGGTCGTTAACGTACATCTTTAGATGCCAAACTCTCCAACACCTAGAGTAATCAATTTAAATAGGCAAGCCTGTGCCTACTTATTACCTCATATTTTATTTTTTCCAGTTCACCACACATCTATCCAACCACCATATTAGTGATATGCTCATCTTGCAAAAACGTCACTTGATAACCCAATACTCCATCCTCTATAAAATTCCTTGGAGGTCTTACGGAACTTATATTTTTTTATCTTATAGGTACAAATCATATATACAAGATATCAATGTTTTCCTTTTTAGTCTATCCTACCTAAATTTAATAACCATACTGATCTCTGCGCTTATTTGAAATTGAACTTGGGAGTTGGAAAATGTTTGTTGTTTGGTACTTTTGTTCTCAATTCTAACAAATTGCTCATAGTTTATGAAACCTAATGAAGTTTAGTTCAATTTAAATAATTTTTCCTACTAAACCCTCAGGATTCATAGCTATGACATGCTTCTGACACACCTTTCCCTCCAGCTTGCGCCCTTTTCACCAGCATTAAGCCATAGTACCAGTTTGGATGAATCCACAAAGGGGGATCCAATAAATTTAACCAGAAAGAGTAATAACATAATGTTTCCGATTCTCTCGAATTGATCATCACGGGCTTAACGTAAATCTTTAAAATCATTTTATCTAAACAAAAATTGCATGTTTCTGCACATACTAAAAATATTATTGCATAAAGTTTGATCTCCACCTATTTCATAGCAGAACTTTCTTTGCCCCTCCAATTGACCTGTGATACTCATATCTCCTTTTCAAATATCCTTGCACTAAAGTACCTGGAACGCGAATAGTTCTGGAACGTGGAACGAGAACGGGAACGTGGTATGCTACATATTGTAAAACGCGGTACTGTGCGGGTTGCCTTCTATAAGTCACCTTAGCATACACAAGGCCACCATATTAAATTTTGAAAAAGTCAAGATCTAGTTAAACCTAGCTTAA
>MKEJ01043947.1:0-13921 GCA_001753735.1 Embelia ribes | reverse complement strand
TTTACATTTTGATGTTTATACAAGTCGTATGCAAGTTATATATTCTGGATTCATATACAGGCTATATGCAGGCTATAGATTAGGTTTTTTTTTTTTGTGCTTACTCTGAGATTGTGGATTGCTATAGACTGAGATTATTATGAGATTTGCGGTAACGTGTTTCCCAATTTTCTTCATTTTCTTAAAACTATAAATATTTTTCTTTCTCTTTTACTTAAAAATGGAAAACACTCGTCCTCCGGATTTTCTCTGGGGATCCGGGGCGCGACATCGCCTTTTAAATCATATGGGTATGTTAGTAAAAATTTTGTAGTCTGGTAAGCCATCCTGTAATTGTTTCATCAGATTCATACTTTTAACCTGTAAAATATTTCAAAATATTTTAAATAAATATTAATTTCATCTCAATGATAAAATTTAAATTGAGACATTTATAAAATAATAAAAACTACTTCCCATCTTGTTTAGTACCATCAAAGTGTCCATTTTGGAATGAGCTGGTGACTCAGGCTATTGCAGAAAATCTTGATGCTAGAAAAACTTGTGTAATTTTGTCAAGGCACCTGTTCTAATAGGGCACCATATTATGGAGAAAGATGAATAATTTTATCAATATCTTTAGCGTTAATGACAGTGAAACCATTTTTAATATTATTATTAGCAGTAAAATGGTGTTTTGAACTACCCATACTTACGTGGGTCTGCCACATAATTTGACAAACTTTGTTATTTATATATGTGTCGGAAAGCACACACTTTCAAAATCACAAAGTCTTTTTTTCAAACATATGTCAAAGCACCCAAGGTAAAAGATATAATCAATTGGTACAATATAACGAAAAACATATGATGAGCAACATTTGCTCAGTTTGTAAAAATATAGATTTTGACAAATCTATAAAAACTCAAAATCTTTTATTGTAAAATAATTTAAGAAATGAAGAAGTAGTAGATGAGTTGCAATATAGGCAAACGTATGGTAGGGGGAGTTTTATCCTTGCATACCCATTTCTTCTATTTCTTCAATCATAGCCAAAACTTGGCCTAGTATGGGCCACAACTTTCAATTGTTTTATTCTACAAAATTACAAATCAGTATTTAATTTATCATCAATAAAAATACTGAATTCAAATATTTTACAAAATAGTAAAATTACTTCCCTTGTTGGATTTCATTGCTTCTGTACATGGAAGCCAATCAACTGGGTTATCTTTGTTTTGAAAATATAGGCTTAAACTTTCCCTTATTTCATGACAATCCATCATATCCTTTTACTTTATGATAAGCCATCATCTTCATAACCTTTTCATGTTACAAAAATTGACTTGCTTTCTTTATGAGACAAAATTATTTTACTTTATTTCTAAATTCCCCTCTCCCCCTCCCCTCGGGCAAAAAATTTGAAAAAATATTTCTATATCACTGAATCAAAAACTTATATCAAATAGAAATAACATTTTACTCATATTTGTTTGAATTATGATAATTTTTACTAAAGTTGTCCATCTTTCACCGTCTCTTCGCCTGAAACTTCATAGGTAGCCAGAGGCAGCCCCACCATCAATTACTTTATCAAATCAAAGTCAATCATTTTTACTCATATTTGTTCGAAATATGACAATTTTTACTAAAATTATCCATCTTCCATCGTCTCATCGCTTGAAACTTCATAGGTAGCCAGAGGCCGCTCTACCATCAATTACTTTATCAAATCAAAGTCAATCAATTTTTCTTTCTTAATGATATTGAAAACATAGCGCACAACAATTGTTTTGCCGGAAATTGAATATAAAGTTACAAAATAAGGTAGTATGAGTGATACCATATATGTATATTTTTATTAGAAACTCAAAATATAAATCTCAATAAATTTATAAAATTTTCTGCATAGTCTAAAATATTTTTCTAGTAGAGACTCGTGCTGATAACATGTTGTGAATAATGCTAGAAAACAAATAAAATAATTTGCAGGAAATTAAAATAGGAGATCAAGAATTACGTGGTTCACTTTTAAGTTAAAACAAATTTAACTTGGGCCTAGTACCGGTATATATTTTTATTTATATGAAGAGAATGATTGTAACATGATACAATATGTAAAATAAAACTTGAATCTAAACTAAATTGGCTCCATTTTAGACTTATATTTCTCTCTTTTGCGCTCTGCATTGTTCTCTTTCAACCTTACTCATGTATATACAAATAATATGAAATGATTCGTGCCAACGACCAACTTGAAAAAATACACAAATGATCTCCCAACTATTATTATGTAAGAGTATATAAGTATTATTTCTAGTAAAATAATTAGTGGGACAAGGTAGCGGACCTATGAGTATTGTTGGCTCTCGTGCAAATGTTTGGAAAACTCAAAAAGTGTTTCCAAAATTTGCTCCGAATAGAAATCACAATTTTTAGAAGTGAAAACTGAAAATTAACAGCCAAACAGGAAATGAAGTGTCATCCAAACGGCCCCTAAGAGTCATTTTCATTTATAAATTTTACTATTAATAAATTTGGGCGAAAAACATTGAGGGGTTGTTAGTGCTGTGTCGGAGAGGTTGAAGATGAGGAGACTGGACAAGAAAGTTGCCACCTCAGCATCTCCCGGAGAAGAAACGCCGGCGGCGGAAAATCTGCGTTGCCGGAAGACCGACGGCAAGAAGTGGCGGTGCAGTAACCACAAGATGGATGACAGAACACTGTGTCATAAACACATCGATATGGAGAATACTAGCAGGAAGAGGGACAAAAACAATGTGAGCTCCTTTTTGTCCTTTCTCCGAGTTTTTGACCTAAGTGAAGCAATTTTTCAAAATATTTATCAAACCAGTTGTTTAAAAAATAATTACCCCAACTATGGGTGTTTCAAAAATTGCACGATTTATTCATATTTTCAAGAAATCGAAGTTTCAAACTTCGATTTTTGTAATATCCACACATCACAGTTTCAAACTGTAATTTTTGCATCGGTATTTGATCAGGCAATGCAAAAATCCCAATTTGAAACTGCAATTTTCGTAACAGCCTTACTTTAGTAATTATTTTGAAAATAGGCTTGTCTTTTTGTCAGAAACTCCCCTTTCTCCCAATATTTTAGATTTTTAGTCCACAACACTCCCAAAATATAGCTTACTTTGAAAAATAAGTGGTGGAAAAATTTTAGATTTCCTAAATTATCCTTATTTATTCTATTTGCACTATTTAATATTGACATACCCCAAAGCACACCACACTTGGTTAAGGTTAACTTTGGAAGTTGGTTTATAATTTAATGCACAGACAACTCATTTATTAATGTTTACCTACAAAGTTGAGTTTTTGATACAAGAATAAAATTTGGGACGGAGGGGTACATCATTGTGTGTGTTTTCGTGTTAAAAAAAATGGAATTAGGAAAGTGATTAAGAAAAATCTCATCTAATTTTATTTCTAAAATGAGAAATGCTGAACCACCAATGCTCCACATTAATATTTCTCTTTCTAGAAATTTAAAAAGAATTGCTACAATACATTTTTATGAAATGGGAAATCTACTATTCGTAATTTCTTTACTGAAAAATAATTTTTCTCTACCAAAACTATTAAATCCTAGTTAAGATTCGATGATAACATAGTTTTATATTTTATTACATAATATATAATTATTCCGTAAATTAAAATAATTTTATAGAAAGACTTGTACGGACAATTTATAAAACATTGATTTTTGTCATATAAATGACTACAAACTAGTTGCGTGACCGACAATTGGGCTAATTGTGGACCACATAATTAATTTGTACACTTTTTTAGTACCCATTGAGTTTTTATGCATATCATTACTCTATTTAGAAATTAAATGAAAAAATACTGTTGACAATGCTCTAAGACCATGTAATGTAAAATGTACACTCACCAATGCGGTTAGATTTTGTGTGATCAACGCACCATATGTAATCATGAGTATCTTTGTACAGTTTTTTATGTTGTTTTTGTGAGTTATTATTATTAAATTATTTATCCATAGGTGGAGGAGAAGACACCCAGATCTGTTACTCCTCGTAGTAGCACGAGTAAGAAGAGGAGTACTTCAGATAAGGAAATCATGATTCACAAGAAGGAGAAGATGGTGCATGTAAGTGGAAACAAGAAAGAGTGTAAATATCTTCCTTTGTTCTATTTCCTATGTTTCTATTTGATACGCTTGCTTGATAAGGAGAAGATCCGAGCGCTAGATGTAACCACATGTTTGTTTGTACAGTTTTTGTATATTGTTTTCAGGACATTATTCTTAAATTATTTATCAACAGATGGAGGGGAAGACTCCCAGATCCGTTACTCCTTGTAGTAGCACAAGTAAAAAGAGGTGTGCTTCTTCAGATAAGGAAATGATGATTAACAAGAAGGAGAAGATGGAGTATGAAAGTGGAAAAAATAAGAGTGTAATTATCTTCTTTCTAGTTTCCGTGTCTCTATTTTATTGGCTTGCTTGTTTTTTCGCAGAGTAAAAAAATAAGTTAATATGGTTAAAACAATAAATTTAATCGTTTTCGTCTTGATATGCTTCATTGGGATTATGAAAATTGTACTCGTATTAGGAAATATTTTTGGGATCTGTTATTTATTGCTTGTTATTGATTTATATTTGCTTTATCTTGGCTATCATGTCTTATTTCTTAATTATAGGAACTAATTGTATTTGGGTCTCTATATAATGAGCCCTTGCTATGGGTGATCAATAAGATTGGCTGATTTCTATTTCCTCCTGATTATTAGTTTTTACATGGTATCAAAGCAGCAAAGCTCTTGACCTAACCTACCCTATTCGGCCATACCACTCTACTTGATTAGCCCACTTATTGGGCAAACCACGATGGCCAATGACGCCGTGCCACCAGCTGGTGTTGCTGGCTCACGGCCTCCTCCTGTGAAGCACGGGCTCGTGGCACGTGACACCCGTGCCGCCCGAGGCCTTTCTAAGGGCAATCGTTTTTGTGACTTGTCAGGCTACCATTCATGTTCGTGAAAAGTGTTTTTTGCTGCATGGGATTCCTGATTGGTATATTGGGCCTCTCGATCGCCCTTATGAGCGTGCAAACGCGTCTTTGGCTTCACCTTCTATTGGTACTACC
Source organism: Embelia ribes (assembly GCA_001753735.1). Lineage (NCBI taxonomy): Eukaryota > Viridiplantae > Streptophyta > Magnoliopsida > Ericales > Primulaceae > Embelia > Embelia ribes. The sequence goes on along the minus strand of MKEJ01043947.1, from coordinate 8,806 downwards.
GATGGTTTAACCAACACCTTGGCTGACGCACGTGATTGTCAATGGCATGCCTTTGTCTTACCCTTCACTACAAATCTGGCCAATAAAAATTTATCATCTGTTGATTGGATTATCGACACCGGTGCTTCTTCATGTCTTTTTTGCCTCTTTCTGATATGTCTACTAGTTATTTTCCTCCTTTTGTTAAAGTTCCTACAGGCTCTCATATACCAGTCACCGGTATTGACACTGCTATTACATTGTCCTCTTCATGTTCCTCATTCGTTTTAATCTTTTATTAGTTAGTCATTTATGTCGTGGTCTTAACCGTGTCCTTTTTTTTTTTTTTCCTGATTTGTGTTTTTCCGGCACTTACAATGCGGATGATTATTGGGGTTGGTAAGCGTCGTGATGGTCTATATTTTTTCATAGCCAACCTCCTGCCCTCCATAATATTAGTGCTCCTGTTTACACCTTATGGTACCAGTTGTTAGGACATCCGTCCAAGTTTTATTTTCAAATTTTATTTTTGTTTCCGATAAAACACCCCTTTGTGATGCTTGTGGAAAGGAAAATATTGTCGTTTGTCTTTTCAGAATTTGGCTATTATGAGTACTTTCATTTTTAATTGTATTTCTGTAGTTATATGGGGTGGTTACTCTTTTCCATCTTCTCATGGTGCTCATTATTTTTTAACCATTGTGGATGAATATTCTAGATTAACTTGGGTCTATTTAATGCGATAAATCCGAAGCACTATGTCATTTGCAAATTTTTTTAACTAAGGTTCAAACTTAATTTAATTTTAAAATTTTGCATATTTGAATTGATAAGGGATTGGAATTTACTAGCTCATGTAGTCAATATTTTTTTAAATCAAGATGTTTTACATGAGCTTATCTGGTGTGCCACTCCTCAACAAAAAGGTGTTGCGGAATGAAAACAATGCCACCCCTTAAATGTTGCATGATGATTACCTTTCATGTTAATTTACCTATAAATTTTTGGGGTGAATGCTTACTTCTTGTGGTCCATTTGATAAATAAAGCACCATCCCCCATGTTAAAAAAATTTTCGCCATGTGAATGACTTTTTCGTAAAACCTTCTTACAAGCATTTACGCATTTTCTGGTGTTTGTGTTACACACAAACTCTAAAAAAGGATGTGATGAATTTCAACCGCGTGCCAATCCATGCATTTTTTTGGCTATTCGTCTAATCTTAGTGCTTGTCTTTTGATTTAACAACAAAAAAATGTTATTTCTCGTGATGTAACCTTTTATGAGTCTTTTTTTCCCCTATCAACCGCATACTTTGGCTGCTCATAACCTCATTTTGCCAACCCTTCCCTATGCAGATTTTACTGCATATCACTTTCCCATTAACCATGCTACTCTTCCTCAACCTACTTCAAAATCGGCCTACCATCTTCCTAACCCTGACTCATTATCTGTTTTACCTATCCAGCCTAATTCTCTAGTTCCTTGCCGACCTATAACCCACTCCCAGTCATTGCCCCGCCTGCTACTGCCCAGTTGGACCCTACCCCGCTGGCCACTACCTTGTTGACAGTTGGCCTGTTGACTGCTGTCTAGCTGGACGCTGCCCTGCTGGCCATTGCCTTACTGGACCCTGTCCTGCGGGCCACTGCCGATCTGGTTTCCTTGCCACCTGATCCTTTTAAGCAAGCCTGGGTCTCTAACCCGGTCTTTACTCCTGACCCTATTATCGCTCATTACCCCCATCAAGCCATTACCTGTCCTTGACGCGTACTTGACTATGATTTCCCTACCTTGCCTTCGAACCATTCTACGCTTACTACACCACTATCATCTTCGGGTATGTGTCCTACTGCCCATCCTCTTATCTAATTTTTTGTCCTGTGATAATTTTTCGCCTTCGCATTTTGCTTGTTTGTCTGCTATTGCTGATGTTGATGATCATACTTGCTACACACAAGCTTCTAAATTTGCTCATTGGCGCGATGCCATGGCTTCTGAGCATAAAACTCTTGAGAACAATGCCACTTGGTCTCGTCCCTCTTCTTCCTTACAAAAAACCAATCGGATGTAATTGGGCATCTCAGACAAAGTTAGGCGCTGATGGTTCTTTCGAGCGTTACAAGGTTCGTTTGGTTGCTATAGGTTATGCACAGATAGAAGGTCTAGATTACAGAAATACTTTTGCATCTGTTGCTAAACTTGTTACTTTTTGTTGTATTTTAGCCATTGCAGCTGTTCGGAGTCGACATCTTTACTAGCCAGATGTTGAAAATGCTTTTTTGACATGGCGATCTTGATGAAGAGGTCTGTATGATCTGTCCTCTTGACTATCCCATTAGGGGAGAGACGCGTCTAGCGTCTTCGAAAATCCATTTATGACTTGAAGCAAATTTTTCGAAATTGGTATGCTAAGCTTTCTTCAGTTTTTATTGCTGCTGGTTTTACCCTATCTCAGGCTGACTGCTCTTTATTCACTTGTTTTACTTCGACTTCTTGTGTCTATTCTCATGATGATATTCTTATTGTTGATCCCATTTACCTACTATTGAGGCCATTAAACGCCATCTTGCTAGATCTTTTCATATCAAGGATCTTGGCGTGCATAAATATTTTCTTGGCTTGTAAATTGCTCGTTCTTCTCATGGTATTTTTTTTTTATCACAACGTAAGTACACTTTGGATATTTTGTCTGACGCCGGTCAGATTGGCACATTTGGTTGTTGCCTGACGATGGTGATCTTCTTTCGGATCTTGGTGTTTGTCACAAACTTATTGGTTGTCTGCTATATTTGACCATTTCTAGGCATGACATTGTTTATTCGGTCACCTTTCTTAGCCAGTTTATGCATACACCTTAGCAGCCGCACTTACAGGCTGTCATTCGTGTCCTTCATTATTTGAAACGGACACCTAGTCATGGCCTTTTTTTTTTCAGCTGAGGCACCTCTACAACTTTCTGCCTTTTGGGACGCGAGCTGCCTTGTTACTCGATGGTCGACTGCTGTTTTTTTTTTGTCTCTATTGGCAGTAGCCTTATCTCTTGGCACTCAAAGAAGCAGGTTGTTATTTCGCATTCTTCTTCTGAAGTTGAATACTGCGCCATGGTTACTACCACTTGTGAACTTATCTAACTCAAGTAGTTGCTCGTAGATCTCTCTGTCTCATGTTCTATACCCATACCTTTATATTGCGACAATCAATCTGGCATTTATGTTGCTCGCAATCCTGTTTTCCACAAATGCTCCAAGCATATTGATATTGACTGCCACATTGTTCGTGATCGTCTCCTTGCTAGCTTCTTGACCTTACATCATGTTCCTTATACTGAACAACTGGAACCATTGGGACACGAGGCTCTTGCTACACTTTCTCGCAAGATGGGCCTTACTACTCTTGCGGTTCCATCTTGAGGGGGAGTGTTAGGGAAATATTTTTGGGATGTTAGGAAATGTGAGGAAATATTTTTGGGATTTGTTATTTATGGCTTGTTATTGATTTATATTGGTTGTATCTTGGCTGTCGTATCTTGTTCCTAATGGAACGAATTATGTTTGGGGCATCTATATAATGAGCCCTTGCTCTTGGTGATCAATAAGATTGGCTGATTAGTGTTTCCAATTTAATATTAGTTTTCACAACTCAGATAGAAGTGCGCATTAAATAATGGCATATTAGTAAAATTCTAATTAAACTTTTTTTTTTGAATAAGAAAGTGGACAATTTTGAACAATAAAAAATGGAAAGACAACCTATCAAATAGAGATGGAGAGTATTTATTTTCTGGGTTTTGTTTATTATAATGGGGTGTACACGATTCATTTGGCTCAGAACCTACACAAGCTGTTAACCTAGATTTCTAGCCGAATTGCGTCGAGTTCAAGCTCTTGTCACTAATATTTTGGGTTGATAAGTCAAATCAAGTTGTGGTTCCAAGTCTACCCTAGTTCGGATCTTTACGAAAATGAAGAAGTCTTGAGAGCACATAGCCACTCTCGGAGTACCTAAACCCTAATAGGAACTCTAGCTTAAGAATAGGGTTGCGATTGGGCCGAACCAAACCGAGACGAGCCATGCCGTGTTCAAGCCTGACTCATTTGTTTGGAGAGCCTGATCAGGCTCGGATTTTTTACTTACAAGCCTCATTTTAATGTGCAAGTTCGGCTCATACGAGCCCTATAGCTGAACCCGGACTTATTCACAAGTAGTTTGGTTCCTTTGGATCTATAGACATCGCTTGTTATTGATCTATCAAACATTTTAAAAAATACATTGTTAACTTGAATTTCTTATAGAACCGCCAACTACGCCATTGTATAATTTTTTCAACTTAATATTATAATTATAAAATGATAAAGTTATTAAAAATGTACCATTTTGGCAAGATGGCAATTGTTTTTTCATTTACTAGATTCAATCTGAAGTATATATGTTTATGTACATAAACTTACTCATCTAATTTGAAATATTTACATAAATATATTATCTAAAAATGAATCAAAATGAGCCCAAGCCCTCAATGAGCCGAGTTGGGGGTTGTTCAAACTCTAGCTAGATTATTAAACAATCCGTATTTTGTTGTTCATGCTTGGCTCATTTATTCAAGAACGACTCCGAGCCGAGTCCTTAATGAGCTTAGTCCAAGATTGTTCATTCAGTTCAGTTCATTTGCCTATGAGGGAGGTGGAAGCAAGAAGTAGGTGAAAAGATCACATTGACTTCGTTTGACTTTCCTTTCTTTCTATTTGTCTTTGTGGGTTTTGTTATGGGGGTGTGGTAAATGGATTCAAATCGAGTGGCTCACAATTTACTAAAGGTTGGCTTTTTGAGATGCTCTATTCAAACTCTCCTTGATGCGCAAATGTTGGAGTTTGAGTCGTGGATTAGTTGTTTTTAAATTGAAAAAGGAAGAATTCAACTTATGCATAAATGTCTAAGTCCATAAACATTCTGATATAATTAAAGCTAAATTAATAATATTTTCGAGCGTGAGTTTGATCACGGGTTGATCTTGAGCTTTAGCAGTTTCTGTTCAATCGAGCTCAAACTCGATTTAGGCTAGAGCTCAAGCCTGAACCAAATAGCGCCTCATCTCTCTGAGTCGGGCTCGAGCAAAGTCAGTGCAAACCTGAAACCACTTGTTTTATATCTTATAATTGACCTATCTTTCTTTCCTTCTTGAAATTTATGTATTGAACAGGGAGGTGATGACGAGGGCCTGGCGTGCCATCAGTGCCAAAAGGGTGATAGGGTGGTGCACTGCTGCCGTGAGAATTGTCGTAAACGTTACTGTGTTCGTTGCTTAGAGAAATGGTACAGTCAATTTTACAGATAGAAATTACTGTGTGTCTCAGATGCATGGAGGGATATAATCTTGGTGGAGTAACCTTTCATAGTTTTTGTTTAAGAGAATGTCACCCTGAATATTTTAAACATGTTGTTTAACAACCAATTGTGATTTTGAAGGTACTTTTCATAGATAAATAAATAAATAGATAGATAGATAGATTTGGCTTAATTAAGTACTAATATGCGCATGTTTATGTCTGTTGTTATTGATAATGGCAGTGAAATGTCTGAATTACTTTGTAAAACAATTAGGAAAACAACTTAGTTAAGATAATATGACAGTTGTTCTCACCAGTTTTCTTTTTCTTTTCGAATTTTCTCGTCTTCTTTCATGTGCATATCCACGTCTTAGGTCAATCATAATCCCCAATGAGTTCTGAGATGAGCAGTTTGTGCACATATTAAGCATGCATAGATGGTGCTCTACCGTATGAGAATTGTGGAAAGATATTCTTGTTGTATAGTATACAAATCATTTAAAGAGTTTTTTGCATTTGCCTTTGGTGTATAAGTTAATGCTGGTCTTATTTACTGAACATTCCATATAAGTTTGCTACTGACATTGGACGTGTATGTGCCAACCTGGCTTAAGAATGAGATGGTGTCAGCTAAGAGCTACCGTTCTATGGGTATTTGGTGTTTTGCTGAAATCGAATTAGTGTCACATGTTGCTTATGGTAGAATGGTGCTTTAGGTCATCTTATCTCGATTGTTTAACTGATCTGTACACCTTTCTTGTTGGCCCTTCAGTGAACATCTGAATCTATTATGGCCTGTTAATCACTTTGTATATAAATGTTTATTTTCATGTATGCGTAACTAATGTTTTTGCTTCCTCTTGTAATCAGGTATCCTTGGCTAACAGAGAAAGAAGTAGCAGAAAGCTGTCCATGTTGTCGAGGCAACTGCAATTGCAAAGCTTGCTTGAGGCGAATTGTACACAATGTCAGTATTTTGGGTGTCCGTAATCGTTTGCCTCTCAACCATTCTAAAGCCTTTGTTTAGTATGTGATTTCTAGTATTTGTCTTACCCCTTGCTGCAGATTTCTGCATATACTGGAGTTCCAGAAAGTTGTGACAAAAGGATACAATACTTGAAGTATCTGATTCGTGTTCTTTCTCAATTTTTGAAACAAATTCATGATGACCAATTATTAGAAAAGGTTATGGAGGCTAAGATTCGAGGTATACACATGCATGAAGTTCGTGGTTTACGGTGTAAAGGGATATCTTTTTCAGTTGTCATAATGCTTCCATATGTACAGGATTTTCGCTATCAGATCTGGATATCCAGCAAGCTAATTGCTGTAACGATGAGCGAGTCTTTTGGTATGGAACTTCTTTTGAGCTCCTGCATCTGGAAACTAGAAACTATTACTTATCCAATATATTATAAGCTTGCCTCTTTTTTATTTTTATTTTTTATTTTTTCAGATATAATTGCAGAACTTCAATCTTTGATCTGCATCGTAGTTGTCCAAATTGTTCATATGATCTGTGTCTTACTTGTTGCCTCGAAATTAGAGAAGGTTGCTTGCATGGTGGGAATTCCCTTGTCTTGCCTTCAAATCAAATTGATTTTTCAAACATTAATTTGAATATTAAGGCTGATGAAAGTGCTACACCTAGCTGGAAAGCCGAGGAAAATGGTGCTATCCCCTGTGCACCCAAGGAAATGGGTGGTTGTGGAGGTGACCGATTGGTGTTGAAGTGTATGTTTCCAGATGGCTGGGTTGCAAACCTACACAAAAAAGTGAAGAAGTTAGTTGATAGCTATGCATTTGTATATATCTACGGAATTTTCGAGGATCGATGCACCTGTTTCAAATTAAATCATCCAGTTGACGTAGCCGACAAATATCTTCTTAAAGCTGCCTGTAGAGAGGATTCTGATGACAACTATTTATACTTCCCATCATCAAGTGATATCCAACAAGGAGACCTGGATCACTTTCAGAGACACTGGTTCAGGGGATAGCCCGTGACTGTTCGTAATGTTATTAACTTGCCATCTGGTTTGAGCTGGGAGCCAATGGTTTTCCCGTGAGCATTTCGCGAATTATCGTATAAGAAGTCCACAATCCAGCCTTGTTTGGTGGAGCTTAGTGATTGCCTTGATTGGTGTAAAGTAAGTCCATTTGAGATGTCTCCCTAAGGATCCTCATGGTCCTTGCAGTCGACGCTTAATGTATGTTTTTTTGCCACGTTTCGCTAATTGTCTGCCACATGATGCTCTGTAACCTTACGCATATTATTTTCCCTGCATGACCCAGTCTAAAGAATGTTTCCTCGCACCTTGCAGCTTGAGTCATTCGAACACAAGCCCTAAAATTACCAACCCTTTTAGCCTTACCCATATTATTTTGCCTGTATAACCCAATTAAAGGAATGTTTCCATGCACCTGCAGCTTGAGTCATTTGAACTCATGCCCTACAATTACCGACCCAGGCACTGAAGTACCAACCTGTCTATGCGTTGCAGTACTTTTATAGAGTTACTTGCACTATTTTTTTATTTTTTTACTTTGAGAGAAGAGTAACTTTATACAAACGGGTCCAGCTATAAATCAGTTTCAGTAACCATTTCTTATGTAATCATCTTCAGGTCTCAGGTCTGAGGTCATCGTAAATTGCTATTTTCTGACCATTCTTTTTGTCCTGAAATTTTTGCAGTTTGACATAAACCTTCACCAATTTTTCAAAGGCTATGTGGAGGGTAGATCACGTAAAAATTTCTGGCCTGAGATGCTGAAATTAATAGATTGGCCTCCAGAAAACTTATTTGAGGAGCGGTTGCCACGCCACTGTGCAGAGTTCATCAGTGCATTGCCATATTTAGAATACATGCATCCCAGTTCAGGTCTTCTCAATCTTGCTGCGTGGTTGCCCGATGACGTACTCAAACCAGACCTTGGTCCTAAAACATGTATAGCATATGGTTTCCATGAGGAGCTAGGGCGAGGAGATTCTGTAACTAAGCTTCACTGCAACATGTCAGATGCGGTATTGTACTGTTTACGTAGACTTTTAGGCACTTATTCATATTTAATTGTTTTGTTTTTATGATTAGTGCTTTACTGTTTCTTAATCTCATCCAATCATGCGAGTTTTTGCCTGGGGAGGAGAACTTATTTCCATTTCTCTTTTCTCTTTGATTTTTCACATCTCAATCTCTACAAAATGTAGAAAAACAGGGGACAACTGTTGGCATCGCATATTTGCAGGGAGGGTGAATATCGTGATGTTCTAAAGAGTGAGGTAGTTCTTAACTGTGGGAATTTTGATTGTGCTCTTCATGATAGACAATTTTGAATGGGTCTAATTACATCCTATGTTACCTGGAACGCAGTTCGTTGTACACTACATATTGTAAAACGCGGTACGGTAGGAGTAGCCTTCTATGAGTTACCTTAGCATATATGAGGCCACCATATTAAGTTTCGTAGAAGTCAACATCTAGTTAAACCTAGCTTAAACTT
>MKEJ01043941.1:0-11341 GCA_001753735.1 Embelia ribes | reverse complement strand
TAAGAGGTCAATTACCATTTCATAGATATTTAATTGTTATTCAATTTTTAATTAATGAAATAGATAAAATAAGAAGATATCCATATAAAAAAGAATGCTAATAAATATTAATGAACTTGGTGTAAATAATAATGTATACAATCAGCAATTAGTCAACTATTTCTTTAGATAATAAAGATTTATTCTACCATTTTGATATTATCTTTTATTTTTGTCTCACCACAAATGTATAAGTACTTGATTCAATTTTCAATAATAGTTTGCAATTGGTTTCCCTATAGGGCTCAAAAAGTTAATTCTTAAAGCAATTTTGGTTTAGGTAATCAAATTTCAAAATTAATACTTCTTCTGTCCCAAAAAAAAATATCCACTTTTTCATTTTGGTATATTCTAAAATTGTACCCACATCTAAAAGTATGTAATACAAATTTGCTAAATTGTCCATTCACATATATTGCATTTTGTCGATTCAATATTTCATACCATTTACCAATTCAATATGTTTGGAAAATTTATTACTTTAGAGGTCACTTAATAATACCCTTGCTAAAAGTTGAAATTTCCGTGTGATAATTTTTTTTGGAATGAAGGGAGTACATAAACTTTGAAAAAAAAAATTAGAAAATGAATTCTCGTATGTAATCCTATACACTTGGTTTTTGAGAGAGTTGGGTGAATGACATAATAAGTAAGCTACATGTTAATCTAAAACCGACATGTGTTAGTAGCTACTTTTTTTCGTTATATTTTAATTTTTTTCCCTGTAATATTTTGTGCCTTATTACGTATTTTACCTCTTGTTGCCATAACATGCTAAGTTTAGATATGAAACTTATCCATCAATTTTGCATATTGAATTATTGATCACACAAAAGAAGAAAAAACAACTAACCATATTAAGATAAGAAACTCAAATTTTTTGATTTTTTTGTTAGGAAGTATTTATAAGAATTTTCTTGGTTTAGATCTTTAATGATGTAATATGAGCGAGTTTTGTGATATCTGTTCGAGAGTTATGTTTGCATGAGAAGTTATGTCGTTTTAGAGTTTAGATTTAATTTTAGTTGCCTTAACAGTTTATGTGGTTTTGCGCGTAAGCAGCTTCATATGTATGACATATTTTGGTTTTTCACCTCAAAAAATTCTTTCATTCTTTCTTTCTTTTTTTTTTTTTTCCAAAGTTTTTTTTTTTTTTTGAGGGGCAATTTGATTTCAGTACTAATCAATCCCGAAATGCTATGATTCTTCTATAATAGTACAAAATATTAAGTAGCAGCTATTTGTTATTACTTCCTAGGTTTTAAAGTCGGTTTTATTTTATAAAATTTTTCTTGTTTTATTTTAATTGCCGCTTTAGTAAATAAAAAAAAAGTATTTATGACTCTTTTTTCAATTTTATACATGTTAAATATATTAAATTACCAACTATTTCTCACAACTCAATCATTTAATGAATGATATTTAGGTAAAATGTATGTATGCTTTGCTAAAATTGGGATTCTTTAGCCATCTTCTAATTTGGTGTGCATTAATTTTAAATAATAATTATTTTAAAACGGAGAAAATATAATTATGTGATCAATTTTTTAGTTCATGTTAATCCACAGCCGGAGACAGGATACATTAATTTATATCACTAAGTTCATCTTTCTAGAACATAGTAGAATGTAGATTTATTAATACTAATTATAAAATTAGTCATCGAGGACATTACCATACGTCGGACTACTAGTGACTCAAGCATCACATCTGAGAAAGTTAATAATTCGTCAATTTTGAAATTAATAAAATTATTGATGGCAGATGTCGGAGTTTTTCAACAAAAAATGTTCGGAACCCGGAAAAATACCATCCGGTTTGTTCAATTCGACTTTCGGGTTTGACAGCGGGTCGTGGGCAATCGATGCAGCGAATAACAAGAATTTAGGGCTCGACGGCTACTTCATAGTACTCTTTAATTTCCACCTGGACCGATACCCTCTTGTCCTCTCCGACCAAGTCCTAAACGCAGTTCCTTCTGTTTGGGATCCGCGTGCTCTTGCAAGGTAATCGCAATACCCCAAAAAAAAAAAGTGTCAAGGACTGGTTTTTAAATGTTTTATGCTATGTACCTTGTCGATTATGGGTACTTGAGCATTATTATAAGTCGATATTACACTGAAATTGACTGTTTTATCAATTTCAAAAGTTAATCCCCTATTCAGAGTAATCTCTAAATGCTATGATATTATGTCATATTTGAACTTCCTATTGCTAGCTATTTCTATAACATCAATCTTACAACATATATAAGAGAAATTTGAGACAAGCAAAAAGTTTACAATATAGGTGCTGATTTTGGAACTATTTTTTATTACTGCCTATTATTGGTTTTTTATTTATACTTTTTTTGGTGCATTAAGATTTGGTAATTGAGAATAATTTGGACACTTCTTATGTGATTAAGAAAGAGTCAGCAGTAGTAGTTGGTATTACAAGTCTGCTGACATATTTATATTTGATCATTTGAGTAGGATTCTATCATGTGGATAAAAATAATTGCACACATTATTGATCTCTACCTTCTTATTTTAAAGGGTCTGTAGAATGACATGTACCAAATGGCATTTTCAGTATTTAAAAAAAAAATAAAGTCTCACCCCAATTATGCCTTTTAGTTTTAATTGATTGCTGAAACTGTATGGAACTTTTCTAGTCAAAATTCTAAGGTACTGTTTGTTACAATGATATGATGTTTATAGGTGAACAATAGACAGAATACTCATTTTAATTATAACTTAGTTGATTATTTTGTTTTCCTTCTTTTATTCTCAAAAAATAAAAAAAATAAATAAAAAGAAAGAGCAAAGTATTTTTTGAAATTGAGTGTAAATTAGGTTTTGACCTTTTGGTCTTATGATTTATGGAATAATTCTAATAGGAAAAAAAACACAATCATTCTAGTTCTGCAAGTTCATTTATTTCTAACGAAAAGATTAAAGTAAATAATCTAACCACATTTGTTTGTACAGTTTATGTGTGATTTTCAATACGCGTATTTTTGCTCCTAATTTTGTTTTTGAATAGGTTAATTACAAAACTATCTTCCCTTTACCTGCTTTTTACCCTTTGGTTTCTGATCAATGCAATCAATCAAATCCCAAAAAAACATATTTACAAAGTTTCTATGCATAATTTTTATGAACAAAAATGTGAAAGTAAATTTACTAAAATTAAGGAGATAGTGGAAATTGCCCTATTCTAATTCTGGAAAATGCCATCGAAATTAGAATAAACTCTCTTGGACAGAGAAGCCAAGAATATCGCCTAAAACAGCTTTATTCTTTGTATTAATTGGATAACTTGGCTATAAGAAAAATATAATTGCATGTGATGTGGTTTATTTTTTGCCATGTATGTATATAAGTAAATGACAAGGACTTGAATGGTTAGTAGTTGTTAAAATCAACATCCTTGACTAGCCAAAAGTAATTGAGATTAAAAAACAGCCCATAAAAAATATTATAAGCAACGGAATAAGTCATTTTTTTATCATAATGATCTTGTCAATTTTGAAAACGGCAACTAATTTAGTCGCTGCCTGATTAAGTTGATTTTAGTCACTATCAGTAATGGCATGCAACAGTTTAATATTTTCTTAATTATTTGGAAAACATTAATTTAATTATAATTGTCTAAAATAGATGATCAAAACTGGATATTTAGTTGGAGTGATAATAGTCACAAATCATAGTTAGAGTTCTTTTTCAAGTCGCAAACAATTTAAAGAACCTATTATTATTATTTTTTATCTAAAAATAATTATTTATTTTTTTATTTTTGGATAATCAAATTCGGCTTTTTTGCATTTTCTGTTTTTCAAATTCAGAATTTGTAGTTTTTACATTCAAGCTAGTTACAAAGTAATACCAAACATTGCATCTTCATCTATTTGTCTTTATCAACACTAAGGCAATGTTTTTGACCAAAATTCAGATTGAAATAATTCGTGTTGTTACGAACAAATTTATTAAAAAATCGAAAGTAAACATACTTGATGAATTATAGAGTTTTTGGCCCTATAATTTTATGAAATGTAAAATATTTGATCTCTTCTAAGTTTATTCTCATATTGATAACTCTAAAGTGCTCAAAGTCATAGTTGTTGAAAAAAATATTAATTTTCCAAAAATGAATTGCATATTGTTGACCTGATATAATTTCATCATTTAAAATAACTTGTGTGCATAATAAAGATACCACCAACTATGTCACTTGTTCAAAAATTGGGAATGTCTGTGCTACGTCAACTGACAATATGACCAAATAGAATTTTGAAATTAAGCTATGGGGATCATTAATGTAATTATCTCCGAAATCAAACCCGCCATTAGAGCATTATCACCATCCTTTCCCTGTTTCCCATTTAATTTTCAAATATAATTTTTTTAAAATTTATTTTCCTGACAAAATAGGAGTAAGCCGCATTTAAACTTTTTGAAAATTTATTTCTATTAGTATTAATAAATTAGCATTTTGAAAATACTGGTGCAAATGCTATTAGCATTTTGATGACGTGTTAAATTGTTTTGGGCAGTTTCATTGAGAATTATGGGACCCACATAGTTGTGGGGCTAAGCATTGGTGGGCAGGATTTGGTGGTAGTGAAGCAAGACAAGTCTTCGAGCCTGGAGCCACGTCAGCTCAAGAGCCACTTGTATGACCTTGGTGACCAGTTGTTCACTGGCATGTGTACATTTTCCCCTGGATTAAAAGTTCAAAAACCCAAGGCATGGATTCTGCTCTTATTACTATGTTTCTTTGCTAATTGTTTATAGATTTGGTTGCAGCTTTAAGGGGAATTTTTTTTAATTTTTTTATGAATATTAGAAAAGTTGAATGTCCAACGTAAACTTTCAACCTAATGCTTGACAGACAGTTCTAAGCGAGTGTAGTCTTTAAGGAGAAAAAAAATAATCTTTTTTTATGGATACGAGAAAAGTTGGACAGGTTCAATTTAAACTTCCAACAAAATGCATGAAAGTGAAAAGTGGAAAAGGTTAAGCTTAAAAGCTTCAACCAAACAAGCCCTCTGTTTGGTCCCCATAATTTCAATTGAAAGATTATCAGTCCTCAAGTTTTAAACAAGTGACATAATGGTTTTCTTATTATAAACTTAAAGTTGTTTTACATGCTATCAACTGAAATATGTGATTTGTTTAGGAGTAAGCTATTATTTTAAGTTGATTATCTTGTTATTGTCTGCTATGTTGAGCACTTTAGGATTTTTTTTATGAGCAAACAATGGAATACCAAATATGTCACTCTTCTCCAATAGTGCAATGTACCCTATTTTTGGATTTCCTTTTGTTACGGCAATGATTTTGACTAAAAATAGTCTCACGCGTTTTTGCTTAGGCAAAGGTACGTTGATTTTTTATGTAATGCTAAGAGACAATTTTTTCGGTAATTGTTTTTGATTAAAATTCAGCTCTTACAATCATTACACCAAAAATAAAAATATTAGAGGGCTCTTTTCCTCTTACTTCAACATCAAAATTTATTTAAACCAATTAGTCTCCGTATCTAAGAATGCCAATCGGATTAAGTTAGAGAACGCAACCCAATTTAGGATCCGATTGAGAACAGGTTTGCATCGAATGAATCTACGGAGACTGTAGTTAGCGTGATGTTGCACTCCTGCTTTTCTCATCTCAAATCATTTAAAATATTTACTTATAAAAGGGCTCATTAGACTAGAGGAGGGATGTTAATAAAATGTCTAATTTATGATATTGGATCTGATTTGTTTTCTTTGGACAATTAAATTGGTGTAGGTGCCAGAAGCTTTTAAGGTATTTGATCCACAACCGATTTCCCATGGCAGCTTATCGGCTTTCTCATCAAAAGATGTGAGTTTGATTATATATACATATATATACCTAAATTTTGACCCATACAAATTGTGATTCGTTTTGCTAATGTGCCACTCTTTTCGCCAACTTTATTCACTACATTTTCTGATTAGTACTCGCTCTCTCCATTAATAATTATTGTATTTTACATTTTGAAATGACCAAAATAATTGCTGCACTTCTTTTTTTCTTTTTTCTTTTTTTGGATATTCTCAATACAAAATTCAATGAATTGTTACTATTAACTAGCCAATTGGCACAAGAGAAAGACAAAATATAATAGAGATAGTGTTGGTATTTGTATGTCATTCAAATTTTGAAGAGTTACTTTTTAATTTTTGCATTTATAACATTGTTTGGCTAAAATTCTATTTGGTTCCCTATAGTTTCAAGTAGAGCAAGTCTTAACCTTTTTTTCTTTTTTGGAAAAAAAAAAGTGCCAAATTTTGTTCAATGGGATACTTTTCTCCTACTGTAGTACCACAAAGTACTCAAATCTGAAGACAATTGTAACATGAAGTCATAAAATAACTCATTACTCGTAAGTGAACTAAAGTTTTCATCATTTGGGAATATTTCAGTTCATATTAGGGACCAATTACGACTCTTTGCCCAAACTTGTAGATAGTTATGTTATTATTAAAACTGTGAGGATCAAATAAAATTTTGATTAAAACCGTGAGTAGCGTTGATGCAACCAAGTTTGAAAGTTTATTCATCAAACGTACATATAAACGACATTAATACAAATACAAACTTCAATTGATTTCCAATCAAGTAACTCAATGTTCGAAAATAAACCTAGTAATGTTATATTGACAACCTTGGCAGGGTATTACTATAATTAACTCAAAAAGGGGCGGAGATACATCGGTGAGTAGTCATTGCGAGTGGCTTCTGACTGTTCCATTGATGCCGGACGCTATTCACTTTAGTTTCATCCCGATCACATCTCTCCTCAAGGATGTCCCAGGCAAAGGTTTCTTGTCACATGCTATAAACCTCTATATGCGATGTAAGTGATTCATCTTTATCTGTTACTTTCATAAATCACAAAATCCATAGTTTAGAAGAAGGGGTGTACTGTAACAAATCCATAACATAGGTGTTGAATATCCTATTATTTTATAGTAAAGGGGCAAATTGCAATGAGTTGTAGTTTGAAGGGTGTCATTGGAAGTTCCAATTTGAGTGTGCATATTTATAATAAATTACCTATTGTTTTTTGTAACTGATCCAATTCTTTTTTTCATTGAGTCAATGTAGATTAAAACAAAAAAATTAATATCACTTTAGGCATAATGATATACTCTAGTAGGCCAATCTGCATATTACTTCCCAGTGGATTGACTCAGCGCAGTTTGCGATTGTTTTTTGCCCAGTTTATGCTGTTCTTCTTGCAATTTGTATCATGGGGTAAACTCTAAAAAATCAACTTTTAATTATCTGCTTTTGTTTTTTTTCATTAATTACCATAATAATCTTAATAATATTTCTTACATTTTCCATACATACATACTTTTGTTTTTTTAAATAAAAAATACTACTTTACCAAATAATACACTAGTTATTAAATTAATTTTTAAAATTTATTTACCAAATACTAGGATTATACCTTTTTTTTAAAATCAATTTTAAAACAACAACATTCCTTAGCAATTTATTTACCGTTCCTTCGTACCTTAAGGCTTCACTTGGTACAATAATTTTTCGTGAAAAAATATGATAGAAAATAAATTTAATCACAAAAAATTATAAATTTAAGTTTAATATTTTTTTTTTGTCACATATGTTTTCAAAAATTTCTTACAATAAACACACCATAAATTATAGCATTTAAGTAAGTTTGGTAGTATAATTTAAGGATGTAACCTACAACCATGTAGTTGGTAATTAAGTTGACTGTCATTAATTTGAAGGTGAAGCCGTGTGGAAAGCGAATACAGACATTGAATTTAATTTTTACATTTTATTTTTCAAAATTTTATTTCTCCCATCAAAAATTCATATTTTAAAAATTATCCACATTAATTTTTTTAATAAAATTTGTAAAAAAAACTATTACAATATTGTATATCATATAATAAAATACAAAAAAATATTTTTTTGACTTTAAAAAGAATTTTATTGTTTTTTGAAAATTTTAATAGAAAAATTATAAATAGTAAATTTTTCTGTTTTAAAATTTACTATAGAATTTAAAAAAAAAAGAATTTAGAAAATATAAAATATGAAAATACTCGTGTGTCATGTTTTCCCCCTTTGATTTTTTAAATCATTTGAGAAATCAAATCAACTGTTGATTTGGAAAGACCAATGGAATGCTGCATAGTGATCCTATTTTTTTTCTGACAATTGTGGTTAATCCAATGTTATCAAAATTTTCGTGTACAGGAGATCTCTCAATCCTAACCATCGTTTTCACTTCTATTTTTATTATTTTTTAAACTACAAAAATAATGTTTTTACGCTACCGTTTTCATTCATGCTCTCATCTGGAGCAACCACTGAATCATTTATTTACAGTCCATTGCCAATACCTATCAGATTTCATTATAAAAAAAAATCGTGCCACGTCAAACTTTACTATTAGTATAATTATTATCGTTATAGTTTTCTTTTTGCACAGCCACCAAACTTTATTTTTGTTTGAGTAGTACGTCTCCTCTTGCTATATATAAAATTTCAAATAATAGAGACGTAAAGAGCGGATTGTTCCCCAAAATTCTAGAGAGACGGAAGTTTCATGAAAATAAGAAGTGACGATTGGCAAAATTTTAATTATTTAGAAAAAAAAACAAGAGAGACGAAATATATTAAATAATAATTCACCACTTACTACTAAAATAATTCATCAGTAATAAGAAGATGGATACAATATATATTATGGGGGTTTATTATATTTATTTGATACAAAAAACTTATCACTCTCCTTACTTGTGGATTGATAAGACTCAACAAGTGCATTAGTAATAGTTTCATAATAAGCCATCAGTTGATAGGTAAGGTAATAATCAGTAACAATATCATAATTGAATTTTTTGCTATGAAACCATGTTAAATAATAGCCAATCACTTACTACTAAGAGAATACATTAGTCATAAAAAGAGGAGCACATTATATACCATTGGAATTTATTATTATTCGATGTGGAGGTAGAGTTTTGAAATGTAGGGTAATGATGCAAAAATGAAAATGAGGAGCACATGCTGTTAAGAAAAATGACAAAATTGGTTGTCAAAATGAGAACGTTTTAATTAGCTGACCTTGGAAATACTTTCCATTTTATTGTTTGGGGCTTTTGTTTTTCCCCAAAGGATAGTTTTTACCATAGTGGAATGTATAATTTCGGCACATTACAATTAGCAGACAGATGACCAATGATGTCATGAAGAAAAAAACTAAATAATTGGTCATGTTCCTAATTATTAGAAATCTATTTAGTGATATGCACCAAATTCGTACATAGCTGTAATGAATAAAAACTTTTTTTTTAAACCAATTAACTCACTCAATTAAATTAACTGACTGAGTAGTTCAGCTCGGTGAATTTTGACTAAAACAAAGCCACTTGACAGAGTTGAGAACCGAGGAAAATACTCAAAATGTGTTGGAGAGTGCTACTTGCTTAGTTTCATAAATTCTTGGCTCATTTTCTGGTGAAAATCTCATTTGTAGAAATTTCCACATGTTATATATAAAACTTTCGTATTTAGGAGTATGGAAAGGGAACCATGATGTACGCAGATCGTACTTCTATTTTCAGATAAATTGTTTTCAATATATGAACTCATAACACTCAAATCGCAATAGAGGTATGCATGACCTTAACCTACAGAAATATTCAAGTTATGGCTTTTAACACTATCAATATCAATTTTAGAAGATACTAAACATAAAATAATTATGATATTTAAATGTCAAATAAATAATAAAATAACTCCTAGACTAAGCTATTATGATTGAGCAATCTCAGGTGAAATTAAATTCAAGATCCAAGACTGAGCCACTAGATTGCACCTATTCCACGTAGCAAATTAAGCGGTTGCACCTATTTCATGTAGCAAATAAAGCATCTATAATAGCATGACATAAAAGAGTTCCATCCACAGAATCTAGCATACTCTTCTTAGCTCCCAAAACAATTTCCATTGCTCTTTTCTAATCGTAATAATTTGGACCAGTCAAAGGAGGATTAACCAAGCTAGCACTTGTATTTTCATTAGAATTTAGAAAGTATGGATCAAAAGTTATTTCTAATTGAGAAACCCTAGCTGTGACAAAATTAGGGTTCCCATGGTTTCTATTTTCTGGTGTATTAGTCAAATTTGGACAAGTGCATGTTTCCATAATCTTGAGTCTATGTAATTGAATGTAATTGTAACAACCAGTGTTATAGGAATCGTACCGTACCAGTCGGGTGAACCGGTTCAACTAGAAACCGGTATTTGGTCTGGTTTGGTGTATTTACAATACCGGATGAGTATCGAATCAGTTCAACCAGAAATCAATATTTTCGAAAACCAATGAACTAACAAAAACCTATGAACCATATGGTTCATAACATATATATTTTTAAAAGACCAATTTGATTTTAAATGGTTTCATAAACCTTTATATTCAATAAACATTTTAGTCTTTTTACATAAAATCCAGGGTTTCATTGTTTTCTAAATAATATAAAGTTTATATCAATAAAATTGGTGATGATAGCCTATTCAGAGCTTTAGCAAATTCAACAGATCTTGGTGATGACATTGATACAAATTTGAGTGTGCAGAGCTAGATTAAAACCAATAGAGTATAAGAGTTCAAATTATTTTGACTATATTTATTTTTGTTTAATTAGTTGGAAATTATTTATGTTTTTCCACGATTTTATTCTTTTGTTTTCTAAACACTCGTTGGTTGATATGTTACTTTTATTTTTCTACTCATATGTATTATTTAATTAATAAAGGAAAAGACTTCAACTTCCCACTACTAATTTTATATGAAGATTGTTTATTTATTTAATTAAAGATGCTATGATATTTATGTGATATTATTTAGCTAAAATATAATGAACCGGGTGAATCGCGGTTCAACCGTTGAACCAATGAACTGATTTCTTGACTGATTTGTCATCCGGTATGGCTTTGATAACACTAGTAACAACTATGTAACAACAATCGAAAACTTGAATAATATCTTGGAATGCAAAATCAATTTGTGAAACAATCAAGAAACAATTGATACTTCTAAAACTCGGAACGAAATTACCAATTTGAGAAGGTAGCAAAATCTAAGAGCAATCGCTATTACACCATATTGAATTTGCAACCATGTAATTGAGAAAGAGAATAGAGAATCAATTTTAGAAAGAGAAAGTAAAGTGAAAAATGACAACGAGGGGTTCATACATAGCACATTTATACATGTTGTCCCAAGGTTTGAAAATAAAAAT
>MKEJ01043932.1:0-11620 GCA_001753735.1 Embelia ribes | reverse complement strand
TTATATACATATTATTTATATATATATATATATATTCCGACGTTGGCGTTGGCCTTTAACTAATTATTTTTAATTATTCAATTGAGATGGTTTTTGCAATGGAAGTTATAAAATAATATTTTTTAATTAATAAAAACTATTTTTTTTTTTTTTGGTTATTTATTATAGTTAAGTTGTAATTAAATTTCTGCTAATAAAAGAAAATTTATATTATTTTTAATGTTTCTATTAAATCAGTATTTTGGCTTTTGCGACGGAGGTTGCAACGGATTTTCAGTCTCTAATTAATGATGGATAAGTAATTCCGTTGTTGATTATTTGTTACGCACTCTATAGTTATGGATGATTTGGCATCGCAAAATCCGTCGCAAAAACTGAATTATGCGACGGAACGTGTCGTTACCCAGGCTATATTATGCATTCCTCTTTTTACTACTTTTTAAACAGGTCAAAAGGAGGAACCGAAGAGATATTCGAAACTAACTTTCCACTGGAGGCATAGGGATTTGGTTACAAATTGTTTTTTGGGTCATGTATTGAAGGAGGGCAAGGAGATTCCGTCCCGAACAAGGTCGAGGAAGCTCTATACCAACGTAGTGGGCGAGCAATGCAGATCTAGGAAGAGCATGCGGTGCCACGTGATGTTCGAGCACCCTGCGAATTTCAATACGCTGGCGATGGGTGAAAGCAAGAAGCAAGAGATAATCGACGATCTTGTAACGTTTAGCCAGGGGAAAGATTACTATGCAAGGATCGGTAAGTTTTCATGGCTTTAATAATCACCCTTTAAATATTTTTACATTTAAGTAAATTATCATCGTACTTGTTTGAAAGTTGAAACACGTTCGTTGTCTTAGTGGCGCTATGTGGAGATAATTTTCATGAATTGTTATCTGCATAATAGCTGCGTATTAGTAATATTTGACTAATTACTTGTTAATAGGATAGTGCAATTCATATATATATATACATATATATATATATGTATACATATATATATATATACATATATATATATATATGTATATATATTTACTTTTTTTATTCAGGAAATTAGTCCATTCATGACAAATTTCTTTGGTTTCATTTGGATTTTGTTTTATGATTAGTTTTGAATGGTTTAAAGTTTTTTGTTTTTTGTTTTTTTTTTTTATTCTGAAATAAGTAGTTTTCAAATTTTCAATTATGAGATCTGTTTTCCAATTAAGTTGAATTTTTGCAATTAGTATAAGGGTTCTGTTTTTCGTTTAAAATTTGATTAGCATTGTTGATGTGATATTTCTACTTCGGTTTTAAAGTAAAACCTTTTATTTTGGTGTACGTTCTTCATTAGCTTATATTAGTGAGAATTAATTAATATTGCCTCATTCTAATTTTAGTTTTGTTCCACTAAAATTTAACCATACATTCAACAATATGTCCTTCACATTTGTTTTCGGCTAAGGGACACGCAACGAATGACTTTTAGAAGTTGAGATATTTTAAAATAACATAAAACTATATTATACTATCTCCATTTCTTTTTAATTATTATTTTAAATTTTTTTATTTCTTTTTAATGATCATTTTAGAAAACCAAGGAAGCAGTAATTATTTTTATCCTAATAATTTTATCCTTATTAATTGACTTCAATGACATATTTTCATTATTAAATAAATATTAATAAAATAGTATATTATTTATTTTTCTTAAAAGTGAGATCAATTAATGATTGTTTTTCACAAACAACTTTGTATTCATCAAGGAATAAAGTAAAAACATCTGCAAAATGGAGTGACAACCAAATTGACAAATTGATCAGGAGTTGTAGGTCCCACTGCCAGAATTAACAAGTGTGATATGCTGTGGTGGGAAGAATAATTATCAAGATTAGAGACAAAAGTGAGAATTGTCAGAAAAACGAAACGAGAATCATTTGAAAAAATGCATTGGCATTGGCATATATAGGGAAAAAATCAAATTAGATAACGTCATTCTAGAATTTTGTGTAGATATGCCGAGAAATTGTAAATAATTAAAAAAAAACCAAAATAACATAAAAAAAACACAACTAACACAACTAAATAACGTAAAAAAACCCTTCAAATCGAAGATTAAAAAAAATCATAAGGTTACACATCTCCATAAATTTATTAATCAATAAAAAAAAAGTAGAACAATCTCACATCGTTGTAAAAGAAGAAAATAACAATTCACAAAGTTGTCACGACCTCCTCAATTTCCCTCTTCAAAATCTCCAAAGGTGGATAGAAAGAAAAAGAAAGGAAAAAAAAACTAAACTAATGAATTGTGTTGAGAGTGAAAATTTCGAGGTTAGGGTTATAAGCCTCCACAAAAGATTATGATTAAATCTGAACCATTAAATCTATTACACATCATATTTTTGGAATAAAATAATATATATAAAGTGGACCCAAAGCTAATATGTGAAAAACTCAAATTTTCGGAATTTAATATTTTGGTTTGGACCAAATAGTGATTCGTCCTAACGAACTGGTTCACACCCTTTCACAAAAAAAATTCACAACTTGCACTAGAAAATTTGGAATTGAGTATCGTTTGAACCGTTAGAAAAATAATTGAATGAGTTTTCTAACCATACCTAATTTGATAGGAAAACGTATTCCAAAATTTCCCAGTAATTCATTGAACCTCAGGTTTTTGGCATACGATACACTTTCAACGAATGGGTGATCAAATTGCTCGCGCAAGACTTCTCAAAACTCATTATTTTAACGTCTAATGCTCCAAATCATCATCCAAACATAAGCATTTTCCTCATAACTTCTAAAGCATCCCAATTGGAATTTAAATCATCTTATTTTATGCCACAATCCTGCAAATAATATGCAAATACATAATACCGAAATATAATAAGTTTGATATGCTAAATGCA
Organism: Embelia ribes; assembly: GCA_001753735.1. Taxonomy (NCBI): domain Eukaryota; kingdom Viridiplantae; phylum Streptophyta; class Magnoliopsida; order Ericales; family Primulaceae; genus Embelia; species Embelia ribes. The sequence goes on along the minus strand of MKEJ01043932.1, from coordinate 8,723 downwards.
AGATAAATGACCTAAAGTATATGAAATAACCACTTGTTATACACACTTTCGGAGCCCAATCATTAGTAATACCCCAATCTTCCTTAATTCATAAACTGATAGCGGTAGGAAAGTTTCTGATGGATGGATTGGATTTACTAGAAAAATTAATCGTATACCTCACCCAAAAGGTGGAGAAAAAAAAAGCAATTTGTAAGATTTATAGTATTGAGTTGAATGGTAGTAAATGGGATGACACTTCTCACTTACTTAAGTATTACCACACACACTTATTAACACAATCTAAAACTCAATCAGATGGACAAACTATCTTAAACATAAACTCTAGTACCGGTAAGCTTTGTGCTTTTTATTATGGTGTTGCCGTTGCACACCAGCAAATAGTGAGATATATGCAAATAGCTTATCAACCTATTGGATGTGTCGAAAGTTCTCATTTTGTAGACATGATTAGAAAAAGCTTCCAACATCGTTATGAACTCATATCTAGAAGTACTGTTAAACAAGATATTAGAGCAGATTATGCTAAAGGCAGGACTGGTTTATAGTTCATAGGTTCCATCTACAACAATCGCACTAGAACAATCTCAATGTGCATCATCATCTTCTAATCCGATTGAAGATGTTTGGCAATTTTTAGAAAATAAGCGAAGGCCGACTTATTGCGGTCAAGAAAATGAGTTGGACATCTACCTTGAGACCACATCGGAACAAATGGATAGCAAATGACGACTTATTTCTTTTTCTTCAAAGGTGCTAGAACACCTTGGGAGGTTGAAGGTGCGGATGGTCCAATTTGTTCTTTTAGATCCCTAGCGAGTTCGGTGACTTGAACAGCATTTCAAAACCAAATATTGCTTCTTATTTTGATATCCATTTGGTTGAGCGTGGACTCCCTAACAGGATTTCTATAATGTCCTAAAAATTCCTTATGATTTTTTTGTTTTTAATAAATGATAGTATTATACGAGTTCTAGTATAATTGTTTATTTCATTCATGGTATAGTTGTAGTAGGAGATTCGTTGTCGTGGTTTGTCGATTGGTGTTATAAGTTGTATGTTGTGCATATATATTTGTTACATAACATATATGTATTATAGTTACATTATACAATTTACATGGAAACTTACTAAAAATACTACTATATATATAATAATTTTGGATGCTTTTTTTTTGTAAGTTGACTTTGGTCAACTATATCATACTAAGTTTAATACTTAGCAACATTTTATATTCCTTTTATTCCTTCTATTGGCTGGCCCTTTTAGGCCTTTTGTTGTCTTCTTTTCTTATTTACTTATGTACATAAGTGTTAGAAAAAGAAAAGGGAGAAAAAGTGGGTTCGAGTGGCGATTTCATCTAGCTAGAGTATTCGGGTGGTGAAATAAAGTAGATATTCAGATTTCTTATTGTGAGACCTCTCCTTGGAAATAAGTCTCGCCTTCTCGTTCTCTCGTTTGAATTTTCTCATTTTGTGTGCCTTCGTATTCGTGAAAACAAACTAGTTTTTCTTATTCCTTATCTCAAGTACATCATTTATTTGTATAGACACATGTTGATCCGAGGTGTATAGCTAGATCAAACCGAGGGGTCAAAAAGATTTAATTTGAGAGTTTCATGCTTGAAGTCATGGGGTGACTTCTAAGTGACTTGTAGGTACGAGTAGTCTCCAAAATAATAATATATGTATGAGTTTGTGTGAGTACCTTACGTGTAATTTACTTGTTGATAAATATGGTTGCTTATATGTTACTTATGTTTTTTCGTTTAATGTTTTGTAAATTAAAGGCATGAACATGATTTATATTATTGTATATATCATAGAATCATATGGCGTTTGGGCATATTTAAAAGGAAATTGAAAAGCGATGATTTAAAATACGATATATCGTGAAGTTGAAAATGAGTTTTTGAAAGCAATGTGGAAAAGAGGTGTGTGCATATTTGTGTGTGGAAAGTAAAATAAGAAGATACCTTTTTGTGAAGTGTGTATTATTGGTGAAAAGAAAGCGTTGTCGATTAAAAGTGGAATTTTTCAGAATAAAACGTGTTGAGTTGCATACATTAGGGTTTATTCATTTTGATTTTTTTTGGGACAAGTGTTGACTAATTAGTATGTGGAAAAATAAACTTTAAAGAGAAAACTCGACACCTTACCGTAAAAGTCAAAAAATCAAGGTAGGGAACCACCATTAATCGCAACTCTGATGGGAGGTAGATCAATAAAGGCTTTGATTGCGTCTCTACTGGGAGGCGGATCATAGTATTATTTTGTGAAACGAAAAGAGATACTAGTCCTACATTTTGCTTTTTATTGTGGTTGGGGTGTGTGGTGAGTATTGTTGTGTCAGTGTATGTGTGTTGGCTATCATTGCATCACATTCATACCTAAATATATGCATTCAGGATTACACTTGAGATACCAAATAGCATCACATGTATCATGTCATTTAGAAGGCTAACTCAAGCCTTTTCTTCAATATATTGCCTTGAAAATGTGTTGCAGGTGTGGAACCTAGCGAGGGCCGTCCTTGAACTGGACGCGCATTGTGTAGATATGTGCTCGAAGACTTATTTTGATGTAGTCCTTTTGTAGCCTCTTTCATATTATTGTATATTTCTCGAGGCTTAAAGATGTAACAGTGTTGACGTACTTTTTTGCATATCAAAACTTGTTGTAGCTTTAGTAGTGTTTTGTATCGAGTAAGAACGAGATGTAATAAATAATTTAAATTGTATATATATACATATATTGGTAAACAAGTAGCTTTTGTGTAATGTAAACATGGTGTTTACGTTTATTGTTGTTGATGTTGATTCATATATCTTTTATATCTTAACAGGCTATAAGAATATTTTTTTTTTGTGCTCTATGATATTTGATATGCTGTACAATGTGTTGTGCGAATGTGGCATTTAGCGTATTTTTTTCTAGTTTTTTCATTTCATTCAAAATTATATATCTTTTTTTTCCTTTTCTTTAAAAATGGAAAACACTCACCCTCCGAATCTTCAGGATTGAGGGCATGACAGGTTCATATCATAGCTAACTGGGTTATGTAGTATGTGATGTGAGCGTAGGTGTGGTGTGTATTTACTTGTGTGGTAGTGGCATGTGTGTAGAAATGTTGCATGAGAAATGTGTTGTAGTTGTGTTAATTATTTTTATATGTGTAGGCATGGCGTAAGTAAGACATTTGTGATTTTAACTTATATTTTACTTTGTTGTTATTATTTGTGATGTGAAGATTATGAAAAGCTTTTTTCATCTTGATGGTTCGAAGTGGCTCATGAAGTCGAGATATGAGTGGTTGAGAACATTCCCGACCTAAAGGATGTGGGTGAGGTGAGCATAGAGGAGAACGAGGAGGAGGTTCCCGATTCTTATCATCATGATCTGCCACCATCTCAACTGAAAGCAGAGGTGACTTTTATTCTGCAACAAGACGGTGGTACCACTGTTGGGCGATTTTTGGTGGAGCCCTCTAATATGTTTCGTTAGATGGAGGACATATTCAAGAATTTGGCACAACGTACTCAGATGGAGAGTGGGCCGAGTACTGAGACGAGATTTTTGACGGCTCATTTGACTTTCAGGAATATAGATCCTCCCGCTTCAAGGGCAACGAGGAACCAATTATGGCGGAACATTGGCTCACAGGGATTGAGCAAAATTTCCATATAAATCACATTATGAACGATGATTTAAGGATGGTGACCATGCCATTTTATCTTTGCAGGGAAGCAGAAAAGTAGAGGAAAGGGCATTCGGAAGTGTACGGGCAACGCAGTATGACTTGGGCAGCTTTTCGGGGCTCTTCCCTTAAAGAGTTCTGTCATGATACTCTTTGGAAGAGAAATAGGATGGAATTCACGAATTTGGTTCAAAAGGGTTCTATGGTGCAACAATATCAATGGGCATTTATAAGACTTTCTCGCTATGCACCAAAGCTCGTCTCTATGGAGGAGCGACGAGTACATAGGCTTGAGAACAGTTTACGCGAAGCTATCAAGTCTATAGTTGTTTCGGAGCCTTACAATTCTTATGAGAATTGTGTCAGCGCAGCGATGAAAGTTGAGAAGAGCTTACTCGAAAGGCAACAGATTCATGATACTCGTCCTGCTAGGCCTTTCGGGCCAGTCTTCTAGCTAGAGGCTCATTTTTTATGTTGGGTTTGGTTGGGGCAGTTGCGGTGGAGGCGGTGGTGGTGTGAGCGTTAGCAGTAAAGGCAGTGCGAGTGTTGGGTGGAGGTGGGGGTAGGAAGAGATCCCACAATTTTACTCCTTGTTGTGGTGGGCAACCGTAACCTACCCATTCATCTTTTTCTAGCCCAATTATTCAGAGTTTGGGGTCATAGACAGGCTTCATGTCCAATGATGGCGTGTAGGAAGTGTGATGGTATAGGGCATTTGCAGTCATCTTGCCCTTCGTTGACGTGTAGGAGGTACAATGTTAGGGGATACATGGAGTGGAAGTGTCCTGATGGTTTTGTTATTCCTACCAGTTCACTTGGATCTGCTCCATTTTTTTCTCCTACTATGGCTCAGAAGATGCCATACATTCTTCCTCATCTTCCTCCCTCTTCTTCTACTCAGGGTGTGGGAGCTTCTCATGGTGGAAATGGTGGTGCTCGCGGAGGATATCAACAAGGCCATACATCTCAGGCTCGTGCTTATGCTATGTCGCAGAGTCCAAATACGACCGAGTCATCAATAGTACGAGGTATACTACCCTTTCTTTCTACTTGGGTACACATGTTGTTTGATGCAGACACTTCATATTCATTCATTTCTGAACGTTTCACACATATATTGCAATTTCTTATTGAAGTGTTAAGTAATCCTATATATGTTAACACTCATGGGGAGAACATATATCGTATTGGTAGTATTTGTCAGAAGTGTGATTTGGTTATTGCTAACCATCTTTTCGAATATGATTTTGTTATGTTTGGTATTCTTGGTTTTGATCTCATTATCGGCATCGATTGGCTGTCTCATTTTCATGTTGTTAATGATTATGAGCGTAGATGGGTTTTGATGAAAATTGCGTCGAGTATTAATGTGTGTTATCAGGGCGAGCGCTTACCTTATCTTCAGTATACGCGTAAGACTCAGGCTAGTTTAGCATGTATGCTAGTTGGTCTATCTATTTCGGATGAGGTGTTGTCAGAATTGAATTCATTTCCTGTGGTTTATGATTTTTTAGATATTTTCCCTAATGATTTGAGTAGTCTTCTTCTCGAAAGGGAAATCGATTTCTCAATTGATGTGATGTCGGGAACTAATCCTATCTTTATCACTCCGTATCAATTGGCTCCAGTTGAATTGGAGGAGTTGCATGTTCAAATTGATTATTTGACGCCGAAAGATTTCATTCAGCAGAGTACGTCATCTGAGGGTGCTCTAACTTTATTCATGCCAAAGAAATATGACACTATGTATATATGTATAGATTATCGTAAATTGAATCGTGTTACCATAAAAAATAAATATCATTTGCCTTTGATTGATGACTTATTTGATCAATTGTGGGGTTCCAAAATTTTCACGAAAATTAATTTGCGTTCTGGTTATCATCAGTTGCATGTTCGAAGGATAATATACCAAAGATGGCTAATGTGTATGATGTGTTCATAGATCTTATGAACCGTGTATTTCAGCCATATCTCGATCTTTTTGTTATATTCATTGATGACATTCTTGCCTATTCGCCTACCGAAGATGCACATCGAGAACATTTAAATGTTGTTCTTGCGACACTTCAGGAACATAAGCTTTGTGATAAGTTCTCGAAATGTGATTTCTGATTTTGTGAAGTTTGTTTTCTCAGCCATGTGGTGTCAGACAGTGGCATGGCAGTTAACCCTTCTAAAGTTGAACCCGTTATCAAATGGAAACGACTAAAATCCGTATTTGAAATATGTAGTTCTTAGGTCTTACAGGATACTATCGTCAATTTGTTCAATATTTTACACATTTGGCGGCCCTTATGACTAAGCTGACTCGTAATAGAATACTCAGTGTGAGGAGGCTTTCTTTACTCTCAAAACTTTGTTGGCTTCAGCTCCAATTCTAATTATTCCGGAGCGAACTATTGGCTATACTGTATATTGTGACGCGTTGAAGGAAGGCTTGGATGTGTGTTGATGCAACTAGGTAAAGTAGTAGCGTATGCGTCTCGACAATTGAAAATTCTTGAGAAGAACTATCCAATGCATGACCTCTAGCTTGGTGATGTTGTGCTTGCTTTGAAGTGTAGGTGCCATTATTTGTATGGCAAGAAGATTTAAGTCTTCTCTGATCACAAATCATTAAAATATATATTTACGTAGCGTGATTTCAATATGCATTAGCGAGTATTGATAGAATACTTGGGTTGGTATAATTTTGATATCGAGTATCATCCTTAGAAGGTGAACGTGGTTGCGGATGCATTGAGTTGTAAGACTTGGTGTTATCTCGCTTATCTTTCTATGGACGAGTAGGAGATGATGTGCATATTGAACGAGTTTGGCATGGAGTGTGTGGAGGTGGTAATAAAAGTAACGTTATTTACTATTGAAGTCCGTCTTACTTGGATTTCTCTTGTGATGGAGGCTTAACATGTTAACGATGAGTTTGATGCGTATTGTATGCATGTGCTAAGTCATCATGGTTTGGATCGCTGGACTATTTCTGACGACAACGGATTGCATTTCCAAAGTCAATTGTTCGTGCTTATTTTTATTCGCAATGAGGTTCTTCGTGAGTTTCATCATTCTCGGTTGGCAGTTTATTCGGGCGGAAAAAGATGTTTCAAAACGTAATGCATCAGTTCTAATGATCCGGGATGAAGAAGAATGTGGCGAAGTTTGTGTCTCGTTGCCTTACTAGTCAACAAGTTAAGGTCGAGCATAAACACCCCGGTGGTTTGTTGTAGTCGTTGCCCATTCTTGAGTGAAAGTGGGAATAGATAGCGATGGATTTTGCTGTGGAGTTGTCGAGATCGAAGCGGAGTTGCGATTCTATTTGGGTGATTGTGAATCATCTGACAAATTCTGCTCATTTCCTTCTGATACGTACGACCGACTCAGTTGAAAAACTTTGTCAGAAGTATATCAATGAGATCATTCGCTTGTACGAGACTTATGTATCTATTGTTTCTAATTGTGATCCTTGTTTTGTGTCTTGTTTTTGGTCGAGTCTCCAAGCTGTATTGTGGACTACTCTTGCGATGAGTATAGCCTTTCATCATCAAATGGATGGTCAATCTGAGTAGACGATTTAGACTTTGGAGAATATATTGCGGGAATGTGTCTTAGACTTTGGCGGTGGTTAGGAAGAGCATGTGAGTTTGATAGAATATGCGTACAATAATAGCTACCATTCGAGCATTGAGATGTTCCATTTGAGGCACTTTATGGGCATCCGTATCATTCTCCAGTATGTTGGGCAGAGATTGGTAATAGTGCTCTGCTTGGACCAGAGTTGGTACAAGAAATGATCCAGAATATTCAATTGATTAGACAACGATTGGAAATAGCACAGAGTCATGTCAAAAGTTATGCGGATGTGAGAAGACGTCAATTGTCATTCGAAGTGAGTGATCATGTGTTTCTCAAAGTGTCTCCGAAGAAGGGGATAATGAGATTTGACAAAAAAAAAAAAAATCATCGCCAAGATACATTGATCCATTTATGATACTTAAAGTGGTGGAAGAAGTGGCATATAGGCTTGCGTTGCCACCCAGTTGTCGAGTATACATCCTGTGTTTCACGTCTCAATGCTGAGGAAGTAAATTCGAGATCCGTTACATGTGATTACCTTTGATGACTTCTATGTCGAAGAAGATGTTTCGTATGAGGTAAAGCCGATTCGAATATTGGACGTGGACGAGAAAGTGTTGAGATGGAAGACGGTTCGTCATGTCAAAGTATTGTGGAAGAGCGACTTCAGTGAAGAGATGATGTGGGAGCGTGAAACGGATATGCGTGTGAAGTATCCGGAGCTGTTTGCTGACTCTGGTATGTGTTTTATTTTTGTGTACTTTATGCGAATTTCGGGGACGAAAAATCTTAACGTGGGGAGGATGTAAAGTCCTGAAATTTCCATATGATATTTTTTTAATAAATGATAGTGTTATATTAGTTTTAGTATTATTGTTTATTTCCATTTGTTGCGTTCCGGATCCCCGGAAGAGACCTGGAGAGGCGAGTGTTTTCCCTTTTTAAGTAAAATGAAAGGAAAAATATTTATAGTTTTGAAAAAAAAAAAAGAAAAGAAAATGGGAATAACACACTAACGCCAATCTCATAATCATTCTCTTTCTACAGCAATCGATAACATCAGAGTCGCGCAAAAAATAAATCTATGCTATAGCCTGCATATGGCATGTATATCAATCCAGAATATTTAGCCCGCGTACGGCTTTTATAAACAATAATAAAGTAAACTTCATGTTTACGAAAACAACCAGTGTGATATGCTCATACATGTCATATTATACAACGTTCTAACCTAAATACAAAAGTGTCATGAAAGGCTACAATAAGGTATAATATGTCTAAAATATATCAAAGCCTAAAAAATGAATACGACATGCGAATGAGGCTATCTAAAATATACATCAAAAGAAAATCTACATCAACGGAAATGTACCACAACAAAAATATATACAACTTTGCACGTCCGCTCATGGACGGCTATCTTCTGCATCCTAGCCATTTGATTTGTAGCTACT
>MKEJ01043930.1:0-14577 GCA_001753735.1 Embelia ribes | reverse complement strand
ATTTTACCTTCTAAGCAGGATTCATAAACTGGTAGTGCCTTCATTTCTGATGCACCTAATGGCCCATCGTTAACCAGTCAAGAAATCCGTTTTAAATTAATATGGCTGAGGCGCAAGTGCCAAAGATAAGTTTGGTTTAGTTCATAAGTTATTTTCCTCTTATATAGTAGATTAATAGTATTATTTGTTTCATTTAGTTGCAGCGTAGAAGAGGCATGGTTAATGATAAAAAGACCATCCACCAATGTACCAGAACAGGTAAAACGTTTATTTAACTTAATAATAACTGAATTATTATTAAAATAAATGGAATATCCATCCTTAACTAAACTAGAAACTGAAATTAAATTTCCTCTATTTCCCAAAAATTTTGTTTCTCCCTCCTTGCTCGGTCTCAGGTTTTTGGTATTGAAGTTTCCATATGATGCTGGTATAAAATATCCATTAGAACTCTAGGGGCAGAGTGGTGCACGAGATGAGATAAGTGCCTCAAGTTCTCACTTCCTAGATGTGCATTCTGTGTGCATCATTTGGGCCATTTCAGACTATTGAACTTGCTTTGTTAGTTTTCCAGGGCGTACAGATTGGGTTAGATTGTTATCCAACAACAAAATATTGAATTTTAGATTCGGATCTTGATGTAGACAGGTAATGTACTGTTGAAAACCAGCCTAGCTGCATAGCAATTGTTGGAAGTTTAAGTAAAGCAATTGGTAGCAAAATGACTTTGGTTTTGTATATACTCATCAGATACTCTTCTGTCAACTCGTCATGGTGTCCTAATTTATCACTGTGACCAGTTCTAAATGTCATGATTGAAATTCCTTTGGCAAGTATCTCATAGACATGGATAAATTCCAATATGTATTGAAGATCTGGACTTCTGGAGTACTTAGTAGTTTTGAACAAAGACAAGTAGCATTTAATGTTGAAATGCCTTTTCCTTTTGTTCACTACATTATGAATGAGTGTTCTATTCTTGATCATGAGTTTGGTGTTATGCAGTCACTGGTAAGTCTAATTTGTAGTATATGAATCTCTCTGGAGATCTTATCTCATATTCCACTCACCTAGTGCATGAATATTTATGTATCTGCTTGATATCCCTGTCAGGGGCATAAGTATTAATACCTGCTAGTTGTATTGGCATATCTCAAAGTAGAATCAAGTAATTTTAAGAGAGTGGTAGCCATTTTTTCTTACTTATCATTGAAGTCAACAAAAAGAAAACTTGACACCCTTTTCTAGTTCTTGAATGTTGTTCCTCTGCTTGATCCTGCATTTTTCATTACTCGTAGAAATTCTCTTTATATGTTGCGTGTCTTCTCTTAAAAGACTACACTGTCCTTGTATATTAAAACGTTAATTCTATGACACGTCGTTGCAAATAATTTTATGGTGTCAATCGCTTACCAATATCAGTTTGGTGTTGTGTTGAATTATATTATTAAGATAATGTATCTCCTTAATCTGTTAATTTACATGCAGTATTTCGAAGAATAGTATGTACCGTCAGTTGCAGCCACGGCTTGATGTTGTTCTTTTTGAGATAATTTTTCCACTCATGTGCTTTGGTGATACTGACCAAAAACTCTGGGATGAAGACCCACATGAATACGTCAGAAAGGGTTATGGTGAGTATTATAATTAATTTATTTTTCTTAAATGCTATTATTAGCTCTTTTTTGGTTGGCACCCACCATTTCTCTGGTGCAGATATAATTGAAGACTTGTATAGTCCAAGGACAGCTGCTATGGATTTTGTTAGTGAATTGGTAAGAAAGCGTGGAAAAGAGAATCTTCAAAAGTTTATATTATTCATTGTAGAGATTTTCAACAGGTACTTATCTTTTTGCTCTTTAGCTTGCCATCTTTTTTGGGTCTATCGCATACCATCTGTTTTTAGTCTATGGGTATGATATGTTGGTTCTTAAATTGCATGCCGCTCATTATCTCGTGGCAAAAAATCCAGATATAATGAGGCAGCAGTGGAATACAAGCCCTATAGGCAGAAAGATGGTGCCCTTCTTGCTATTGGGACACTTTGCGATAAATTGAAACAAGCTGAACCTTACAAGTCTGAACTGGAGCACATGTTAGTGCAACATGTTTTCGCAGAGTTTACCAGCCCTGTGGGCCATCTTAGAGCCAAGGTATTTGAATACCTTGCCTCCTTTTTGTTTGTATTTACTTTTGTTGTGTTATTAGTTTGGATAACGTATCATAATGGCGTTATAGTCTACATCTCACGCAATTTCACTTTATTGGGGCTTTTCCAAGTGAGATGCAAATTAAGCAGCTGTTACATGCACCTTTCAATTATATTACATTTTAAAGTGGGTGATGTAATGTTAAGTCTCCTTTTTGTTTGCTGCACTGCCATGGTCTCTCCTTTTGGAAAAAGAAGCGAGATTGCATATAGAAGTTATTCAGCACAAGTATTGTGTATCCTGCTTATTAGCATCGTTATCTCTTGTTTATTGCATCACGCACTGGTTGTCTTTTACAGATTTATTACCATCTTAAACTGGTGTGGCTGCTTGTTGAAGCTAATTTTCTTGTAAATTTTAAATTCCTTCTGCTAATCTTTACTGATTTCGAAATTAGGCTGCATGGGTTGCGGGACAATACGCCCACATCAACTTTTCAGACCCTGAAAATTTTCGTAAAGCGTTGCATTGTGTTGTTGCTGGGATGCGTGACCCAGAACTTCCAGTTCGTGTAGATTCAGTTTTTGCATTGCGTTCTTTTGTTGAAGCTTGCAAAGGTTTGCACCTGCATTTTGTGGGAAATGTTTTCTTTTCTTGCCTTGTTTTGATCAAATTCTGGTATTCTATATAAATTGCTCATTTTATCTTTAATATTTTTTCTGTTACACAGACCTCACCGAAATTCGTACAATTCTTCCACAGCTACTTGATGGTATGGAACTTATGGGACGATGATAACATTATAATTATTTCTCCTTTACATCTATAATGTATTTTACTTCTTATTAATTCTTATAAAAAATAAAATAAACTATTTTGTTTCTTGCTTCAGAGTTCTTTAAACTTATGAACGAAGTTGAAAATGAGGATCTAGTGTTTACGCTTGAGACTATTGTGGATAAATTTGGTGAGGAAATGGCACCATATGCTCTGGGATTATGTCAGAATCTGGTAATATATGCTCAATGTGTTAGAAAATTTCTAGGTTGTATGCATATTTAGTTCTCCTATGAATCCTTTAAGTTCATATTTTAGGCTGCTGCATTTTGGAAGTGTATGAACACTGCAGAAGCTGAAGATGAAGCTGATGACCCAGGAGCTTTGGCAGCAGTTGGTTGCTTGCGTGCCATTGGCACTATTCTCGAATCTGTTAGTAGTCTACCTCACCTATTTGTCCACATTGAGCCAACTCTGCTTCCAATAATGCGTAGGATGTTGACTACAGATGGACAAGGTATAAAACTATATCATTTTTTGTATAATTTTGAGATTAATTCCTTCATTTTTATGCTGTTGAATTTTAACAAGTCATGTGTATTGCTATCTCGGTCAGGCACTTTTATGAATATAGAATTTATGCTTTTATAGAATTTATGCGTGCTGTTTTTGTTGTCTAGTGTTCATATGTTCTGTAGTAAGAGCTCTTTCCTCAGTACTGCCAAATTTATGATTATGGCAATTATCACTGTCCCCCAACACTTTGATCCGGATTTTAAGGCTGTAATTTGACTCGAGAGACAGTAACTACTTGCTAAAGTGGAAATGGTAAAGGAAGATGATCGTTAGAAATTGAGGGAGAAGCAAATAAGGATATAATTGCATTGGCTGCCGAACATACACAAAAGGTTTTGTTTCATAATTAATTCTGAACTGGGGAATGCTAGGAGTTATTTTCCAACATGGTGCATATTACTTGTATCTTCGGAGTTCTGCTTTTCCCTGAAGTGAATAATTTAGCCAATCACCACTTGTTGGCGACCGATTGAACCATTGTCTTTGTAATCCTGATGCAAAATTAGTTGTAGGGCGAATGTGGAGGTAATAAAAAGAGACTTAAGTTCAAGTACATCTGAATGGCTTGGGGTGCTGATTGAGGCGTAAGGGTTTGGTGCGGGTTTAATCTTCATTGTCCTGTTTGGGGTCCACGGGAGGTTGGTTTCTGTTGCTCCACTACTCTACTTATGATTGCTACTACTTTTTGATATCAGGAGTTGATGGGTGTGGAATCTGCTATGCAGGATCGATTAAGGGCTTGGGGTGCATGAACATATGACTGGCTTAAGTTAAAGTTCAGCGTTTCCTTTTGAACTAGGTATGGACTATGGGAAGAGGAGTGTGTTATTTGAAGCCATTGGAGCTTCAAGAACAGTGGTGCAGTGGGGTAGTGATTTTCTAGATCTGGAAAGGTCTTTAAATAACTAGGGAAGGAAGCTATGGACTGGAAATAGTTATTTGTCTTTTGTGGTGCCTTACGGATGGTGGTGGCTTATCTGTGGGAAGGAGTGATGGATACCAGGCCAGCTTGTCAAAACCTTGGGTCAATGCTCCTAAATAAACCAAAACACAAGCTACTTCTGTAGTTAATTTATTTATTTGTTAGTTGAGCATCCATTTTACCATCTCGCTTTTATCGTCTTCTATGCAGAGGTCTTTGAGGAAGTCTTAGAAATTGTCTCTTACATGACGTTTTTTTCGCCTACAATATCACTGGACATGTGGAGTCTGTGGCCTTTGATGATGGAAGCATTGGCTGATTGGGCTATTGATTTCTTCCCAAGTATGTTTGGTCATTATTGCATTGTTATACTTCAATTTACTATGAATATCCGCCCGCAAATCATTTACCTGCTTTGGTTTTCTTTGCATTGTATGCTGCATTTGCATTTCCAAAGTAAAGTTGTTTGATTGGTGGTACATACCTGAAATTAATATGGGAATGAGAATATGCCTTTATAGTGTTTTATGTGTGGGTAATTTATCGTATGAAAGAAATAAATTTCCCTGTTAAAATGGATGCGGCAAAACAAAAGAGATTAGAACTGTAATTTTTCTGAAATAGGAACATAGTGAAATTTACCATTGTGTAACTTCAGTATAAGTTGAAAACCTGTATATTAATAGTTAATTAACTTATTATGCGACTGAATGCATTTGGCGATCCTCATATGCTACCAGAAGTTTTATTCTTCATATTCTTTGGACATATTTGAAATGTCTTTGAAATATTTTAAATAGATTTCCTTCTTATAATGTAACTAAAATTTCACACCACACAAAAATGGAATTTTCAGTATGACACAAGCACATTCCGTAATAAAAACAAAAAAAAAAAGGCTACATCAGGGTGTAATTTTCAGTTTGTCTTTTTTTATTTCTGCAGTTCGTAATGAATTAATTGGACATGTAAGAGAGGAAGTTATACGGCGTATGGCATTGGTTGATAATAAAGTTTTAGTGGATGAAACAAAAAGAGTTTTGTGCTGAGCTGGAACTTTAGAGATACAGTGAGACGTTATTTTAATAAATATAACTATAACTGAATATGTGGAATTTGAATCCATAAAACAAATAAATACAATGGATTGGATTCATTACTTGGCTGATTCATGCAAATAAAGAGATGGATGTGGATGTTACAGGTTAAATTAGGTCTATGTATGTGGCCACTTGCTACATACATCTGTTCATGCATTGGCATGTAGGAGTATGTAGCAAAATTCCACCTTTTAGAAACAAGGATAATAAAGGAAAATCACGTTGAAAACTTCCAAGCTGGTTTTGAAAATAAGGCAAAATGATGAATATTATATTATTTTATTAGGTAAAAAGTGCTTCTTGGATTGTATTAGTGAACATTAACTAAATATTGGGCCTTTGGTCTATTCTTCTTCAATCTTGATGCCTCTCAAGATCGTTTTGTGGATGTTTTAGTTAAATGACATCTCTTAGTTTGAGTTGCGGGCAGTACTAATCAAAATGGTTCCAAGATGAGCGAATAGAAAAGTTAATTGTATTAGAAATTTCAAAGATAGGTAGATCATATAATGGTCTCGGAGCGGATATGACACCATACTGAATGGTGCAAAAAGATCCATAGAACCAATGCCAAGTAATTCGTTAAATACTTAAAAGTTGATTTTGGAAAAGTTAGTTCCCGGAGCGAGGGTTAATTTTTACTAGATATTTTGAAATGCTTCATAAATTGTCTTAAAATTTATTTTGGTGGGTAGGCATATCTGATTTTTTTTTTATGTTTTTTATACATCTAACTTTGTCGTGCTACAAATTGGGCATACTGTGCCGGTGTTCCCTTTTCCAAAGACCATTGATTAGAAACAATCTTCCCTATTTAGTAAGAACATTCACAGCCGTCTTTCCAAATGCTAGATTTATTTCATTTGATTTCTCAAATGAGAATTCTTGGATGAGAAATGTGCCACAATAGTGTTTCTATTTTTCACAGTTTGCTACAGTAGATTTCTGAATCGAGAAATGAACTATTCACAATTTCTTTATTAACGTGCCAATTTTTTTCACCAAACCTATAAAACCCTAGTTAACAACTGGAAAAAACATATATTTATATTCTATTGTGATATTATAAATATTCTACTAAATTTTTAACAAAATTTATAGAAAGACTGATGCGGGCAATTTGTAAAACTTGTATTTCTAATTGGAGAAATGGGTTTCTAGAAAGTGATATGTAGAAATTAAATGAGAAAGACTGATGGGAGGAAATTTGTATATCACGTGTTTCTTCGTTGACACTATTCACTATCTGTACTTGTTCTCACTCATTTTCTTCCATTCTTGTTGATTTTTTATATACTATAGACATCTTGGTCCCATTGGACAACTTTATATCAAGAAGCACTGCCCATTTTCTAAGTTGCAAGGAGCCAGATTACCAGCAAAGTCTTTGGAATATGATCTCATCTGTGAGTAATCTTTTTAAAGTCACTGCTTTGACCTATGAGCGTGTAGTTACTATTGTTGCCATTTTGTTCTGAATCTCTATCATTTGGTTTCATATTTCTGTATCTAGCTGTGTAAATTTTCTGTAATGATGGAATTTATTCCTTTTCATCTTTGTTAGATTATGGGAGATGAAAATTTGGAGGACGGTGATATTGAGTCTGCTCCTAAGCTCATTGAAGTGGTGTTCCAGAATTGCAGAGGGCAAGTGGATCAGTGGATTGAGCCATATCTTAGGATAACAATTGAGCGGTTGCATCGAACTAAGAAAGCTTATTTGAAATGCCTTTTGATGCAAGTGGTAAGTGAGCTAAGAGAAGACAACGTTCAATTGCATGGCGTTCTTTTGGGTTTAAGTTTATTTGTTTTCAAAATACTATGTGTTGTTGATCTTCTTGTTTTCTTTCTTTATTTCTGTATACACCTTGTCTGTAGAGTGGAACGTCTGATGCTCATTATGAGAAATAACACAGCTTACTCGTATAGTTCCAGTTTGCTGTACAAAAAAGAAGCGCCTTCAACTTCTTTCTATCTGTTGGTAGAGTACTGCAAGCTAGTACTTCAGTCTGCTTTACCAAATAGAGTAATAATAAAAAGCCTCCGGTCTTCTTTTCTTTTCTGGGTCACACACATGTAACCAGCATTCGAGGAAAAAAAGGAAGATGTAGTACTGGTTTTATGTTTTTATGGTGGTCAATCAGCTCTAAATTTCTCCAGCTTAATGGATTTTGGGATTGTAAAAACATGGCCTTGCCTGTCCGCCTATTCAAATGTATGTTGTGTATGGGTTCATATCCGTGTCACCAGAAAACACTAAGATGCTGGCGAATCGTGATTTGGTAAACTTGTTCTGAAATGTAGTATACTTGCCGTACCAAATTGATAGATTTAGCCATCAAGAGTCCAATCCTTAAACCTTCCTTTTTGAGAGAAATTTATGGAATACTGGACTATATTCAGTTCGGCCATACTTCAGAAGAATCGTTATTTTGCATCTGTAGGTGTTATATGCTCTTTTTGTTTGCAGATTGCCAATTCTCTTTACTACAATGCATCTTTAACACTCAACGTACTACAAAAGCTTGGATTTGCCACGGAAGTTTTTAACCTTTGGTTCCAGATGTTGCAACAAACTAAAAAGAGTGGAATGCTGGCTAATTTTCGGAGGTTAGTTCCTTCTTTTTTTTTCATTCAAAGTCTAAACAAGTAACCCTTCTTCTTAATTGAATTGTATAAGAGATTAAATGAATTTTTTCTTATTATGGCACTTGAATGTAATGGTGTTATTTTAGAGAACATGATAAAAAGGTTTGCTGCTTGGGGTTGACATCTATGCTTCCCCTACCTGCTGAGCAATTGCCAGCGGAAGCTTTAGGACGTGTTTTTGTGGCTACTCTTGATCTACTTGTTGCCTACAAGGAGCAAGTTGCAGGTAGGTTTGCTAGTTCTATTGCTTTCACTATAATTTTTTCTTCTGATTTTTTCTAATGAGTATACAAAGTAATGATATGCTAAAAATGTGATGGAAATGCATAGTATGCACAAAAAAATAAAAATAGAATAAAATAAAAATGTAAAGAATTTCTAGTAAGAGTAATTGACTTTCCTATATGGGAAATAGTTCTACAATATGATGGCAATTTATATTAATTATTATTATAATAATAAAATATCTAAATGACTCTGAAAGGTTATTACTGTATAATTCTTCTACGTGTCATACGTTCTTACTTCGTCCCAATCCACTCTTGGGCAGAGGCTGCAAAAATAGAAGAAGCTGAAGATGAGGATGACATGGATGATCTGCAAACTGATGATGACGAGGATGATGATGGGTCTGACAAGGAAATGGCAGCTGATGCTGAGGATGGGGATGAAGCAGATAGCACAAGGCTTCAAAAATTAGCTGCGCAGGTCTGGAACTTTGTCATGTATCATTTTCTATTTCACTTTTTGTTTGATGAAGCAGTTGCATGCCATTTCATTTTAGACTTTAAAATCTATTGATTGTTTTCATACTAGAACTATTCTCTCTAGCATATAATAAGACATGATAAGATAAACTAAACTTGAAGTTTACCAATTAAATTTTATCTGCATTTTTTTTTGGCTGAAATATACGAATGGCCCCCTATAGTTTTAACAAAAATTATAATCTGGTTCCTATAGTTTCTTTTGGAACATGAATGGTCTCTAAAACTTTTAAAGAAGTGAGGGATTTGCTCTCCAAGTTTTAAGAAAAGTGATGTTGGTCCCTTTCATAGTTTTCCCCTTCTAATATTGATAACATTCACGTGCTCATATTTAGAGAAGGTGGCGACATAAATGGTTGTGAAAGATTAACTTACTCCTAAGTGAACTACAAATGTGCCACTTGATATATTTTCCATCATTTAGGGTCAACTTCCATACCATAATCAATCATGTCACAAATTCAAAACATAGAACTATTAAGCCCCTTTTATTAATGTTTATATTTTCAGTTTTTAACGTTTCATGTGCACAAGATTTCAAAAACTGGAGACAAAAGCACTTTTGCTAAAGATGATTGTGTTTATTTGTTGAGGAAAAAAAAATGAGAACTTAAACACAACCACATACACCAAAAAGATGTTCCACCTTTTGTTTATTTTTTCTAGAGCCACGTCCATCGCTCTCTAAGCAGGTGAGACCCCCATCCTCCCTCCCTCACCCTTTCTCTCTCTCTCTCTCTCTCTCCTCTCCTCACAACAATGAAGTTACCGCCAATTAAACCACATATCCAACCAGAGCAAGATCGAGCATCTCGAATCGCGGATCATGCACAGAAAACCCTAACCTGGCAGCAAACCCTAGCCGGGTGTTGGGGTCGGAGTCGCCATCAAAGAGACAGACAGCGACATTGATCAGATCAATGTGGCGGCGAGGGAGGGGGGGGTGGATTTTGGAAAACCCTATCTCAGCGAAGTCGAACTCCCTTGCTACTGAGCTTTCTCTCTTTTAAAATGGACCCTTTCTTCCGACCTGTGTCTCCAAGTGAGATTTCAAAAAAGAGTTAGAGAGGGAGAGGGTATGAGATTCAGAGTACTGTGATTGATTGGCTTGTGGAATCATTTTGTTCTAAATTTTGAGGAAAGTTTGTCTTCGAAAGGGTGTTAGTAAACATGCTTTTATTTTTAATTTGTAGGGGAAAAAACAACATAATAATAAACCACAAAAAGGGTAAACCGCTCCATTTGATACTTGATACTATGGGGACTATTTTTGTAAGTGGCCCCTAATATTTCTTTTTTTACTAAAATGCATATTTGATGATTACACCTAGTACCTTTTATGAGACAGGCAAAGGCTTTCCGATCACATGACGATGACGACTTTGATTCTGACGACGATTTCAGTGATGATGAAGAAATGCAATCACCTATTGATGATGTTGACCCTTTCATTTTCTTTGTGGATACTCTTAAAGGTAATTGTGAATTCTTTCTGTATTTCTTTCTTAAATAAGTAATCTCTTGTTTTATGGTTTTCACTGATAGAAAGCTGTTTCCTTACTCTTTTAATTTTTGGGTCAAAAGCTATGCAAACGATGGATCAATTAAGGTTTCAGAATCTCACACGGACGCTCGATTTTAAATACCAAGCGCTAGCACACGGTGTTGCTCAGCATGCTGAGCAGAGGAGATTAGAGATTGAGAAGGAAAAATTGGATAAGACATCTGCCACTGGTGTGACTGCACCATAATTGATATCGTGTGCCTTGGATTTTTTTCAGCTTTTGTTCTCCAGTGCTCTGGCTTGCGTCATTCATCTTCTGATACTTGACGCAACTAGAGTTTTTGGTCGGGTCTTGGGTGATGAAAGCAATGTATGTGATAGGGATGTGGCTATTGTCTACGGAAGATGAAGCCTTATCCCGCCTTGTTGTCCTCCATGTCTGCTATTTGGTTTGTGCAAAACATTTATTGATAATTCGAAACTCCAGTGTGGTTGATTTAAGAACCACAATCTGGTTTGGGAGGGTGGTTTATGCATCTATGATTTGTTATCTTCATTTTTTTTTTGGTCGGGGGAAATTGCAAGGGAAGCTGCAATTTCTCTTCTATTCGGTTTTTGTTCGATGAATTTGTTATTGAATTATTGGGGTTTTTTATTCCTCCATTTTTGTTTTTTAATTTCTGTTCTTGAGATTTTCTCAAAGGGGTCGATGTAATCTATTATTTATTCTTTACATGCAGATTATTGGGGAGAGATTTGTTGATTTTATGGTTGATGTTTTGTATGCACTTCCATTCCATGTGGACTTGTTCATTTTTCTCTTTTTGGAAATTATTGTGATGAAGATAAGTTAGTATAGGAGGAATGTTATACACAATGTGCAATTACGTTCATCACTATATAAGAGTTCATGTTTCCGGGATTCGTTTGGTAGTAAATCAGCTTTTTTGTTTCAAGTACTGCTGTCTGGCCAACTGGACTTTATTTGTGCGCGCATGTACATGTTTTCCAACATAATCTTTGTTATCATCCGACCCCGGTTATTAAACATTGTTGCATCTTTTCAATGCCTTTCTTGTACTAGTTAACATGCAATTGCAGCCTAATCTTTTTGCCAATGAAAGTCGGAATGTAAAATCTTCCAATCTAGTAAAATACATCGGAAAAAGAAGCGCCAAACTCGCATTGATTTTCAACGTTTCAGTTTTATCGGATAAGTATATTCATTCCGCCCAACCTTAGTTTTATTAATGTCTTTATCCATCCTTATTCTTAATTTCAAGCGGAAGTTGACATCACGAATGACCTGGATTAACTAGCTTAATAAAAGAGAAGAATAAACTTTGTTCATATGCTAGAAAATAAATAAATTACTTTCAAGATAAAACAAGTTTAATTTGGGCAGTCTACGGGACCAAAACCGGTGTGTTTTTATTGATATAAAAGAGGAATTATAAAGTGTTTTTATTGGACTAACTCAATTCCTAGACTAATTTTCCCTCCTCTTAACTCTTTCGGTACATCTCTTTTTACTTCCAAAGTGTTGTTTATATAGCCAAGCGAGAGTAATTTTTCAATTTTTGCACGGTGTAATAGGTGTGACTTAAAAGAGATGGATGGTGAAGCCCCACTTCCTAATCATTCACAATGCTGTTTCACAACAGTTCAAGAATTCAGTATTTTGATGGTAAGGACTATCGGATGATGCAATCACCAGTTTTGTTACTCATCTGTTGTCTTTTAAGCTGATCTGATGGTAAAAAAGTGAAATAGAACGGGTATTCGTACATGTATCTTAGGTCACTAGATCATGGAGTAAAAACAGGAGCAAGAGTTGGAGTGTGAGAGTATTGTGTATATTGGCCAAAAAATTACAAGAGGGGAAGCCAAAACAGGAACGTTAGCGAGAATTAAACATAAAGAATTTGG
This sequence comes from Embelia ribes, assembly GCA_001753735.1. Taxonomy (NCBI): domain Eukaryota; kingdom Viridiplantae; phylum Streptophyta; class Magnoliopsida; order Ericales; family Primulaceae; genus Embelia; species Embelia ribes. Next base: position 2,203 of record MKEJ01043930.1, on the reverse strand, counting down.
TGACCACTATAAACCCCATTTCCCCATCTGTTTTGTGGAAAGCACATATTTTTAGCATGCGATAAAGTTTATCACAATTTATAGTTGCAAGGGTAAGTGGCGTATACACGTTTCCAGGTTTGCAACAATGAACTACAAATTAAAACCCAGCAACATAGTTACTGCTTTGATCCAACGAATTTTTGGAGGAATTATGCACTACTAACTTTGATTATTTGCTTTCAACCTATGAAGATTGATCATTGAAGCTGCAGGCAAGGGAAATGTGACCCTCTTGACCAGTTGAATTACTGCAATGATAAATTCTCCGGGATTTCTAAATTTTCAGGAAATAAAATATATATATATATATATATATATATTTCAGCCATCATCTCATTTTTCCTATCCTCAAATCATGGTCAATAAGTTTACGTTTAACCTTTCGTCCCTCCATCCACACACGATAAATGATTTAAGGGAATTAGCAAGAGCAACCTATATTGCAAACCCGCAACTGAGAGGGTGTAAATGCTGTTTGTCAAGGGCTCATACAATGTTTTTGACCTCTAACTAAAAACTTAACCGCTGCAGCAGAAAATATTTTGCAAAACAAAGAGGGGGAAAGAAACTAACGCCACATGAGTGCAATATGTACAAGGTATACACGTACAAAATAAACACCATTCGTCTTCCATTCATTTATCTTTTCGTTTTGCAGATGCTAGCTGAAACCATAATTGGGGGAGTTGGAAAAAAAGAAAGCATACTACTCGTATCTCACTTGCCCATGTGATTCAAAATTCGAGTGATCAAAGCTTCTTTCTTTCCGCCAACAGGAAGATTGTGAGCAGTCAAATAGTACTTCAACTCCATCACAGTTAAATCTTTCAACTAAAGAAACACCAAAGAGATCAAATTAATAAAACAAAAAATACCCGTTCAACAGGAAAAAAAACAAGGAGAAGAAGGCCCAGATATAAACAGAGGCAATCTTCTGATAATTAATTTTGTCATTAAGATGTATGTAATTTTATGATTTAATTAATAAGATATATGTATAAACTTGAAACAACAAAACAATAATACGACGGTTGAAGTGTGCTGAGTGACTGGGTTGTATGACCGCTATTGAAGATAAAGGACTGCAAGAGCGAAAATCATACTTGGAAAGTCATGTGACCGTGACCAAAAATTTATTTGACTGAATTAATAAGGAAGACATGTAGCAAAACGACTGAATGACAAGTGAGACTTTTGATATGATTGATTAGCTAGAAAAAATTTATATATAGCATTCCCAATTTGTTGGAATCTCAAACTAATTTGGCTCTAAAATACTTTCAAATTCTTCAACTTCTTCCCAAAGGTTAAAAAATTTAAAAATTGCTTAAAATAAAGCAAGATAATAACAAGTATTATGATATGAAATTGTCTTTATCAATGGTTTTCGAGTTATAAGACTACTAGAAGGAAGTGAAGCAATTACAGATTTCTCATAGCCAACTCAATTGTATACAATGAAATTACAGAGATAGTACAAATACCTGTCCATTCTCTGCAAGCTCAGCCCAGTCATAATTTGCAGACTCCTTAACAGCAAGTTCAGAATTTGCTTTCCTTTTCCTGGAGACATCACTTACTTTGCCATCCTTCGGAATTTCATTCCCATCTTCATAATTCTCTCCATAAACAGAATTCTTAAATTCTTCCAAAGCCTTGACAATTCCTGGTCTGTCATATTTATTTACATGGAGTTTTCAAAATTAATGATAACAAGTAAAAAATGTTACAAGAGCAGAAAGAGTACAATAAGTAGTAAATGGTAACGTCTCAATGCCTCTTACCTAGCCATGCCTTCCTCGTCAGGAGCAGTTTCATCTTTGATCTCTGGCATCTCATCTTCATCCAATGCCAGGGCCTGTAACACTGCGTAGTGTCTCTGCAGAGCTGCAAGAAGTTTGTGTGAGAGAGAGAGACAGAACAGCGACTACTGTGCAAACCAATATAGTCCCACATTGCCCAAAGCACATGACTAGGAAATTTTATTACGTTGGAATAAACATCATTAAGAACCAAAATGGTTACTTGATGATGCCCATATACAAGGTAGGAGCTTTCTTCCATACATGATGTTTTGCTACACTCCAATGAACATTCGCGACGGATGGACAGAGTTGAATGACTACTAATCCAATTGAGTGTTTGTTTGCATCTATATAAT
>MKEJ01043929.1:0-16909 GCA_001753735.1 Embelia ribes | reverse complement strand
AGCTCATTTTTCTAAATTGGCTCAGCAAAATAGCTAAAATTTACCATATAGCTTTATGGTTGGAGATGCTCTTATATGTAGCTGAATGTGGATTGAGTTTGTTTGGTTGCTGGCTTCTAATAGAAAAAGCTAGCTTTTTATAATAATAATAATAATAATAATAATAATAATAACTATAAAAAAGTGGATACTTCCTTAAAACTTCTACCTTAAATAGGCCGGAACAGTGGCTAAACGTAGCTTAAAAAGCTGTGCTGCCAAATGTGCCAGCTTAAAAGCTTGAGCTTAAAAGCGGCAATCAAACAAATCGAACACAATGATTTGTTGATTGGGTTACCGGTTCTGAGTCGTCACTATAGGCATTTCCTTGTTTTGTAATTTTTTTTTTTACTTAGTTTCAACTAATGTTGATTTTAAGCAAAATCTGAATCAGTTTTATAGTCAATAATTGATGGGATCATTGATTTATAGTAACCACTAATATCAAACTACTCATTTTTTTAATGATTAGTTGATTAGTTGATTGGGTTATTGGTTCTGAGTCATCACTATTCGTATTTCGTTTTTTTTTTTTAAAATTTTAGTTCATTTTTCTGTTAAATTTGGTTACAATTGATACTTAATTATGAATTATGTTACAAAATATATATATTCTGAAAATGGCGGAGATGATCTGCGGATTTATGTGGTCACTTTTATGGTCTATCATAACTTGATAGAGGCAGTTTATTGTTCAAAAACTATGTTGATTTCTTGCTTTCGGATATTTATTCGTTTCATATTTTTGGCAGTTTCAGCATACACCTCAGCATTTGGTAAGGCTGCTGCAGATAGTGGTAGAAGGAAATTGTGACATCGCTGTGCGGCAGGTCGCTAGTATTCAGTTTAAGAACTTCGTTGCAAAGAACTGGCCACCTCATGATCCCGGTATACCTTCATGCATTGAAATGATTTATGAGTCCAATTGCGTGTGTGTGTTCACGTGATTGCTTTCTTAAATCCACGTTACACTGCTTTATAAATTATTTGACCATGCAGATGAGCAATCAAAGATATCACCAAGTGATAAAAACATGGTTAGAGAGAATATTCTTGTTTTTATTACACATGTTCCTCCTATATTAAGGTAAAATTTTATAGCTTTGATATGTATCTTTTCTTTGTTTGATTTTTTTGATTGATTTAAAATATACCTTTTTTATATTATATTATACAGAACAATTTTCCTTGCTGTTCTACAGAGTACAACTCGGTGAGTGTCTCAAGACCATTATCCATGCAGATTACCCAGAACAGTGGCCGACTCTGTTACAGTGGGTGAAGATTAATTTACAAGATCAACAAGTTTACGGAGCTCTGTTTGTTCTTAGGATTCTTGCCAGAAAATATGAGTAAGTATTTTGCTGACTCGCGTCCTATACGTTGTATGGGAAATGTTTCTCAAATCCATTGGTTTTTCTGATTGGTCGATTTAAAGATTTTCTGTTTATAAACTGGCGTTGGAGTCAAAACCTGTGGTTTTAATTCCTGCTACGGTAATTGAAGGTTAACGTTGCAATTGTTGTTGATATACCTTTCGGATAGCATATACCAGAGATGACAGTGATTCTTTCTCGCCAATCTTTCCTTATTTTATAATTTAAAATTTTGAAATGAAGCCAATCAAAGATAATGAGGGTTGTCTTTCTGTGCACACCGCTCTATAATTTGAGGTTAATCACTTCTATCCTCATTATATATTGTAAAGGTTCAAGTCAGATGAAGATAGGACACCGGTTCATTTCATTATTGAGGAGACATTCCCACACCTCCTTAGCATATTCAACAGACTTGTGCAGATCGTTAACCCTTCTTTGGAAGTAGCAGATCTAATCAAGCTTGTCTGCAAAATATTCTGGTCTTCCATATATGTAAGTTCTAACATGGACAGTTAAGTCTTTAAGGTGCCTTTTTGCTTTGTTTCCTTTCTTCCAAAGATATCGTATCATGTTAATATGGAACTAATGTTTGTTCCGTCAAAACATTCTTTTGCAAAAACATGCTCCTCCTGTTGGTTGATTTACCTGAAACTGTTCTGCTTTCCTATCATAAAGGTCCAAAACTTACACGTCAAAGTATCATTTATCTTTGTTTTGCTGTTTACACCAATGCTGGGGATTGTGATTTTCTTGAGGTATTCAAGTTCATAGTGGCACAATCCTGGAGAAGAACAGCTATGCTGATTTTCAGTGTTATTTTTGATATTCTTTACAATGGTAGTGTAATTCAATATATAATATGCCCTTTCAGTCTGTCTTCTGTAGTCTTCAATAGAAGTGCTTGTCATATTTTTAATTAATAGAATTGTTGGGTAGTCTCATTTTCCTACCTTAGCAATCTTTGATTGTTTGCAGTTGGAGATTCCGAAGCAGCTATTTGACCAAAATGTATTTGGTGCTTGGATGGTCCTCTTCTTAAATATATTGGAGAGGCCTGTTCCAGAAGAAGGCCAACCTACTGATCGCGAGGTCAGAAAATCGTGGGGATGGTGGAAGGTGAAAAAGTGGACAGTTCATATTTTGAACCGCTTATATACTCGGTGAGTGCCTATCTTTCGAGTTCGTTTGAATTGATGAAACATCGAATTGATCTAGTTGAATTTTATGCCTTGTCATAGATTTGGAGATTTGAAGGTTCAAAACTCAGAAAACAGAGCTTTTGCACAAATGTTTCAGAAGAATTTTGCAGGAAAAATTTTGGAATGCCATTTGCATTTGTTGAACGTGATCCGGGTTGGTGGCTATTTACCAGATAGGGTTATAAACCTTATTTTGCAGTATCTAAGCAACAGGTTGGTGCTGTAACTTTTATTTTATGCATATATATATATGTAATCTCTGTATCTTCTTCACCCTCTATATTGTTTCAATGAACCCTTGCTACTTTGTCAACTTATAAGAACTCTTGGGCAGAGTCTGTGGTACATGAGATAAGTGCTCCAAGTTCAAAATTTCCAAGCTGTGTGCATCATTTTGTGTGCTTCTTCAGGCTCTTGAGTCTGCTTTTCCAGTTTTTTTTGGCTATTGGATTTGGCTTCGATTTTATCCAAAATGAAAGCACTAGTATTTGATTGAACTTCAGACAAGAATCTGGCAGGAAACAGCACTAGTATTTGATTGAACTTCAGACAAGAATCTGGCAGGAAACAGTTAATGTACTTTTAAAAGCAACATATCTGCATAACAAATCTTAGTAATTTAAATATAGCAATTGGCGGCAGAATAACGTTGGAATACTTACTAATTTTCTAGAAAAAGTTGTCTTATGCAAATATGTTTTTTCTTTTCTGTTCAACACCTTAGAATTGAGTTTTCTAATTTCGATCAATGCCTATTGGCGTTATACAGTGTTACTGCTAAACTTATTTTATAGCACTTCTGAATCTCTCAGAAAGAACTAACCTTATATTTGATTCAGTTTAGTTATAAATAGTTTATATATCTGCCTGATATCCCAACATAGAACTATAACCCTTCAAGAGACCTAATACTTATCATAGAAGTAAACGAAAAGGAGTTTTTAAACCCCTTTCTTAATTCTTGAATGTTTCTGAGCTTGCCTCTGCAATTTTCTTTACTCAGAGAAATTCTATGTATACATTGCTTTCTTTTCTTAAGAAGACTAGCCAGCGCTTTTATCTTGAAGGAGACATTGTATGACGTGCCATTGTACATACTGCCTCCAGGCTAACTTGCTTACCAGTATCAGTTTGCTCTTGTGTTGTATTATAACAATATGATATTCGTCTCCTTAAGCAGTTAATTTACGTGCAGTGTTTCAAAAAATAGTATGTACAGTCAGCTACAGCCACAGCTTGGTACTATTCTTTTTGAGATAATCTTTCCACTCATGTGCTTTGGTGATGCTGATCAAAAACTTTGGGATGAAGATCCACATGAATATGTGAGGAAGGGTTATGGTGAGTATCATAATTGAGTAATATTTTTTGTGAATGCTAATATAGGCTGTCTTTTGGTTGATTTATTTGCCTTTGCTCTTCTTCAGATATTATTGAGGATTTGTATAGTCCAAGGACAGCTGCTATGGATTTTGTTAGTGAGTTGGTTAGAAAGCGTGGGAAGGAGAATCTTCAGAAGTTTATATTATTCATTGTGGATATTTTTAATAGGTATCTGTCCTTTTACCCTATGGCGGGCCACCTTTTTGGGTTTATGGCATACCATCATGTTTTAGTCTCTGGCATACTGTATAAGTTCTTCAGTCACATGCAATCTCATCATATCTTGTCAAATCCAGATATAATGAGGCAGCAGTGGAGTACAAGCCTTACAGACAGAAAGATGGCGCTCTTCTTGCTATTGGGGCACTTTGCGATAAATTAAAACAATCTGAACCTTACAAGTCCGAACTAGAGCGCATGTTAGTGCAACATGTTTTCCCAGAATTTAACAGCCCTGTTGGCCACCTTAGAGCCAAGGTCATTCTTAACCTTGTCTTGCTTTCCCTCAGGGTCAAACGTTGTTGCTTCATAAGTTTGAATTATTTAGCATGGATATTGTACCGTCTGTGTCTTATGCCTTTCCATTTTCTTAGGACTTTCTGATTGAGATGCACGTTAAGGAACTGTTGCATATATCCCAACTTTCAATTATTTAACATTTGCAAATGGTGATATAAATCAACTTTCTGTCTCTTGCACAGTACTATGGTCCCTCTATTTTGAAAAAGGAACCGAGATTGCATTGGAAGTTATTAAGCAAAAGTATTGGCATTCTGCTTATGCCAGTCGCCATGTGATACTTTGGTTTATTATATTAGTGATTAGGCTTTTCTTTTACTGTGTTACCTCCCATCTTAAACTGGTGTGGCCACTTTTTGAAGCTAATTTCTTTGTGAATTTTAGATTTTTTGCTAATCATTTTGTTGTTCTGGAGAATAGGCAGCTTGGGTTGCTGGACAATATGCCCACATCAACTTTTCGGACCCTGATAATTTTCGGAAAGCATTGCATTGTGTTGTTGCTGGGATGCGTGACCCAGAACTTCCAGTTCGTGTTGATTCAGTTTTTGCATTGCGTTCTTTTGTTGAAGCTTGCAAAGGTTTGCACCTGCATTTTGTGGGAAATGTTTTCTTTTCTTGCCTTGTTTTGATCAAATTCTGGTATTCTATATAAATTGCTCATTTTATCTTTAATATTTTTTCTGTTACACAGACCTCACCGAAATTCGTACAATTCTTCCACAGCTACTTGATGGTATGGAACTTATGGGACGATGATAACATTATAATTATTTCTCCTTTACATCTATAATGTATTTTACTTCTTATTAATTCTTATAAAAAATAAAATAAACTATTTTGTTTCTTGCTTCAGAGTTCTTTAAACTTATGAACGAAGTTGAAAATGAGGATCTAGTGTTTACGCTTGAGACTATTGTGGATAAATTTGGTGAGGAAATGGCACCATATGCTCTGGGATTATGTCAGAATCTGGTAATATATGCTCAATGTGTTAGAAAATTTCTAGGTTGTATGCATATTTAGTTCTCCTATGAATCCTTTAAGTTCATATTTTAGGCTGCTGCATTTTGGAAGTGTATGAACACTGCAGAAGCTGAAGATGAAGCTGATGACCCAGGAGCTTTGGCAGCAGTTGGTTGCTTGCGTGCCATTGGCACTATTCTCGAATCTGTTAGTAGTCTACCTCACCTATTTGTCCACATTGAGCCAACTCTGCTTCCAATAATGCGTAGGATGTTGACTACAGATGGACAAGGTATAAAACTATATCATTTTTTGTATAATTTTGAGATTAATTCCTTCATTTTTATGCTGTTGAATTTTAACAAGTCATGTGTATTGCTATCTCGGTCAGGCACTTTTATGAATATAGAATTTATGCTTTTATAGAATTTATGCGTGCTGTTTTTGTTGTCTAGTGTTCATATGTTCTGTAGTAAGAGCTCTTTCCTCAGTACTGCCAAATTTATGATTATGGCAATTATCACTGTCCCCCAACACTTTGATCCGGATTTTAAGGCTGTAATTTGACTCGAGAGACAGTAACTACTTGCTAAAGTGGAAATGGTAAAGGAAGATGATCGTTAGAAATTGAGGGAGAAGCAAATAAGGATATAATTGCATTGGCTGCCGAACATACACAAAAGGTTTTGTTTCATAATTAATTCTGAACTGGGGAATGCTAGGAGTTATTTTCCAACATGGTGCATATTACTTGTATCTTCGGAGTTCTGCTTTTCCCTGAAGTGAATAATTTAGCCAATCACCACTTGTTGGCGACCGATTGAACCATTGTCTTTGTAATCCTGATGCAAAATTAGTTGTAGGGCGAATGTGGAGGTAATAAAAAGAGACTTAAGTTCAAGTACATCTGAATGGCTTGGGGTGCTGATTGAGGCGTAAGGGTTTGGTGCGGGTTTAATCTTCATTGTCCTGTTTGGGGTCCACGGGAGGTTGGTTTCTGTTGCTCCACTACTCTACTTATGATTGCTACTACTTTTTGATATCAGGAGTTGATGGGTGTGGAATCTGCTATGCAGGATCGATTAAGGGCTTGGGGTGCATGAACATATGACTGGCTTAAGTTAAAGTTCAGCGTTTCCTTTTGAACTAGGTATGGACTATGGGAAGAGGAGTGTGTTATTTGAAGCCATTGGAGCTTCAAGAACAGTGGTGCAGTGGGGTAGTGATTTTCTAGATCTGGAAAGGTCTTTAAATAACTAGGGAAGGAAGCTATGGACTGGAAATAGTTATTTGTCTTTTGTGGTGCCTTACGGATGGTGGTGGCTTATCTGTGGGAAGGAGTGATGGATACCAGGCCAGCTTGTCAAAACCTTGGGTCAATGCTCCTAAATAAACCAAAACACAAGCTACTTCTGTAGTTAATTTATTTATTTGTTAGTTGAGCATCCATTTTACCATCTCGCTTTTATCGTCTTCTATGCAGAGGTCTTTGAGGAAGTCTTAGAAATTGTCTCTTACATGACGTTTTTTTCGCCTACAATATCACTGGACATGTGGAGTCTGTGGCCTTTGATGATGGAAGCATTGGCTGATTGGGCTATTGATTTCTTCCCAAGTATGTTTGGTCATTATTGCATTGTTATACTTCAATTTACTATGAATATCCGCCCGCAAATCATTTACCTGCTTTGGTTTTCTTTGCATTGTATGCTGCATTTGCATTTCCAAAGTAAAGTTGTTTGATTGGTGGTACATACCTGAAATTAATATGGGAATGAGAATATGCCTTTATAGTGTTTTATGTGTGGGTAATTTATCGTATGAAAGAAATAAATTTCCCTGTTAAAATGGATGCGGCAAAACAAAAGAGATTAGAACTGTAATTTTTCTGAAATAGGAACATAGTGAAATTTACCATTGTGTAACTTCAGTATAAGTTGAAAACCTGTATATTAATAGTTAATTAACTTATTATGCGACTGAATGCATTTGGCGATCCTCATATGCTACCAGAAGTTTTATTCTTCATATTCTTTGGACATATTTGAAATGTCTTTGAAATATTTTAAATAGATTTCCTTCTTATAATGTAACTAAAATTTCACACCACACAAAAATGGAATTTTCAGTATGACACAAGCACATTCCGTAATAAAAACAAAAAAAAAAAGGCTACATCAGGGTGTAATTTTCAGTTTGTCTTTTTTTATTTCTGCAGTTCGTAATGAATTAATTGGACATGTAAGAGAGGAAGTTATACGGCGTATGGCATTGGTTGATAATAAAGTTTTAGTGGATGAAACAAAAAGAGTTTTGTGCTGAGCTGGAACTTTAGAGATACAGTGAGACGTTATTTTAATAAATATAACTATAACTGAATATGTGGAATTTGAATCCATAAAACAAATAAATACAATGGATTGGATTCATTACTTGGCTGATTCATGCAAATAAAGAGATGGATGTGGATGTTACAGGTTAAATTAGGTCTATGTATGTGGCCACTTGCTACATACATCTGTTCATGCATTGGCATGTAGGAGTATGTAGCAAAATTCCACCTTTTAGAAACAAGGATAATAAAGGAAAATCACGTTGAAAACTTCCAAGCTGGTTTTGAAAATAAGGCAAAATGATGAATATTATATTATTTTATTAGGTAAAAAGTGCTTCTTGGATTGTATTAGTGAACATTAACTAAATATTGGGCCTTTGGTCTATTCTTCTTCAATCTTGATGCCTCTCAAGATCGTTTTGTGGATGTTTTAGTTAAATGACATCTCTTAGTTTGAGTTGCGGGCAGTACTAATCAAAATGGTTCCAAGATGAGCGAATAGAAAAGTTAATTGTATTAGAAATTTCAAAGATAGGTAGATCATATAATGGTCTCGGAGCGGATATGACACCATACTGAATGGTGCAAAAAGATCCATAGAACCAATGCCAAGTAATTCGTTAAATACTTAAAAGTTGATTTTGGAAAAGTTAGTTCCCGGAGCGAGGGTTAATTTTTACTAGATATTTTGAAATGCTTCATAAATTGTCTTAAAATTTATTTTGGTGGGTAGGCATATCTGATTTTTTTTTTATGTTTTTTATACATCTAACTTTGTCGTGCTACAAATTGGGCATACTGTGCCGGTGTTCCCTTTTCCAAAGACCATTGATTAGAAACAATCTTCCCTATTTAGTAAGAACATTCACAGCCGTCTTTCCAAATGCTAGATTTATTTCATTTGATTTCTCAAATGAGAATTCTTGGATGAGAAATGTGCCACAATAGTGTTTCTATTTTTCACAGTTTGCTACAGTAGATTTCTGAATCGAGAAATGAACTATTCACAATTTCTTTATTAACGTGCCAATTTTTTTCACCAAACCTATAAAACCCTAGTTAACAACTGGAAAAAACATATATTTATATTCTATTGTGATATTATAAATATTCTACTAAATTTTTAACAAAATTTATAGAAAGACTGATGCGGGCAATTTGTAAAACTTGTATTTCTAATTGGAGAAATGGGTTTCTAGAAAGTGATATGTAGAAATTAAATGAGAAAGACTGATGGGAGGAAATTTGTATATCACGTGTTTCTTCGTTGACACTATTCACTATCTGTACTTGTTCTCACTCATTTTCTTCCATTCTTGTTGATTTTTTATATACTATAGACATCTTGGTCCCATTGGACAACTTTATATCAAGAAGCACTGCCCATTTTCTAAGTTGCAAGGAGCCAGATTACCAGCAAAGTCTTTGGAATATGATCTCATCTGTGAGTAATCTTTTTAAAGTCACTGCTTTGACCTATGAGCGTGTAGTTACTATTGTTGCCATTTTGTTCTGAATCTCTATCATTTGGTTTCATATTTCTGTATCTAGCTGTGTAAATTTTCTGTAATGATGGAATTTATTCCTTTTCATCTTTGTTAGATTATGGGAGATGAAAATTTGGAGGACGGTGATATTGAGTCTGCTCCTAAGCTCATTGAAGTGGTGTTCCAGAATTGCAGAGGGCAAGTGGATCAGTGGATTGAGCCATATCTTAGGATAACAATTGAGCGGTTGCATCGAACTAAGAAAGCTTATTTGAAATGCCTTTTGATGCAAGTGGTAAGTGAGCTAAGAGAAGACAACGTTCAATTGCATGGCGTTCTTTTGGGTTTAAGTTTATTTGTTTTCAAAATACTATGTGTTGTTGATCTTCTTGTTTTCTTTCTTTATTTCTGTATACACCTTGTCTGTAGAGTGGAACGTCTGATGCTCATTATGAGAAATAACACAGCTTACTCGTATAGTTCCAGTTTGCTGTACAAAAAAGAAGCGCCTTCAACTTCTTTCTATCTGTTGGTAGAGTACTGCAAGCTAGTACTTCAGTCTGCTTTACCAAATAGAGTAATAATAAAAAGCCTCCGGTCTTCTTTTCTTTTCTGGGTCACACACATGTAACCAGCATTCGAGGAAAAAAAGGAAGATGTAGTACTGGTTTTATGTTTTTATGGTGGTCAATCAGCTCTAAATTTCTCCAGCTTAATGGATTTTGGGATTGTAAAAACATGGCCTTGCCTGTCCGCCTATTCAAATGTATGTTGTGTATGGGTTCATATCCGTGTCACCAGAAAACACTAAGATGCTGGCGAATCGTGATTTGGTAAACTTGTTCTGAAATGTAGTATACTTGCCGTACCAAATTGATAGATTTAGCCATCAAGAGTCCAATCCTTAAACCTTCCTTTTTGAGAGAAATTTATGGAATACTGGACTATATTCAGTTCGGCCATACTTCAGAAGAATCGTTATTTTGCATCTGTAGGTGTTATATGCTCTTTTTGTTTGCAGATTGCCAATTCTCTTTACTACAATGCATCTTTAACACTCAACGTACTACAAAAGCTTGGATTTGCCACGGAAGTTTTTAACCTTTGGTTCCAGATGTTGCAACAAACTAAAAAGAGTGGAATGCTGGCTAATTTTCGGAGGTTAGTTCCTTCTTTTTTTTTCATTCAAAGTCTAAACAAGTAACCCTTCTTCTTAATTGAATTGTATAAGAGATTAAATGAATTTTTTCTTATTATGGCACTTGAATGTAATGGTGTTATTTTAGAGAACATGATAAAAAGGTTTGCTGCTTGGGGTTGACATCTATGCTTCCCCTACCTGCTGAGCAATTGCCAGCGGAAGCTTTAGGACGTGTTTTTGTGGCTACTCTTGATCTACTTGTTGCCTACAAGGAGCAAGTTGCAGGTAGGTTTGCTAGTTCTATTGCTTTCACTATAATTTTTTCTTCTGATTTTTTCTAATGAGTATACAAAGTAATGATATGCTAAAAATGTGATGGAAATGCATAGTATGCACAAAAAAATAAAAATAGAATAAAATAAAAATGTAAAGAATTTCTAGTAAGAGTAATTGACTTTCCTATATGGGAAATAGTTCTACAATATGATGGCAATTTATATTAATTATTATTATAATAATAAAATATCTAAATGACTCTGAAAGGTTATTACTGTATAATTCTTCTACGTGTCATACGTTCTTACTTCGTCCCAATCCACTCTTGGGCAGAGGCTGCAAAAATAGAAGAAGCTGAAGATGAGGATGACATGGATGATCTGCAAACTGATGATGACGAGGATGATGATGGGTCTGACAAGGAAATGGCAGCTGATGCTGAGGATGGGGATGAAGCAGATAGCACAAGGCTTCAAAAATTAGCTGCGCAGGTCTGGAACTTTGTCATGTATCATTTTCTATTTCACTTTTTGTTTGATGAAGCAGTTGCATGCCATTTCATTTTAGACTTTAAAATCTATTGATTGTTTTCATACTAGAACTATTCTCTCTAGCATATAATAAGACATGATAAGATAAACTAAACTTGAAGTTTACCAATTAAATTTTATCTGCATTTTTTTTTGGCTGAAATATACGAATGGCCCCCTATAGTTTTAACAAAAATTATAATCTGGTTCCTATAGTTTCTTTTGGAACATGAATGGTCTCTAAAACTTTTAAAGAAGTGAGGGATTTGCTCTCCAAGTTTTAAGAAAAGTGATGTTGGTCCCTTTCATAGTTTTCCCCTTCTAATATTGATAACATTCACGTGCTCATATTTAGAGAAGGTGGCGACATAAATGGTTGTGAAAGATTAACTTACTCCTAAGTGAACTACAAATGTGCCACTTGATATATTTTCCATCATTTAGGGTCAACTTCCATACCATAATCAATCATGTCACAAATTCAAAACATAGAACTATTAAGCCCCTTTTATTAATGTTTATATTTTCAGTTTTTAACGTTTCATGTGCACAAGATTTCAAAAACTGGAGACAAAAGCACTTTTGCTAAAGATGATTGTGTTTATTTGTTGAGGAAAAAAAAATGAGAACTTAAACACAACCACATACACCAAAAAGATGTTCCACCTTTTGTTTATTTTTTCTAGAGCCACGTCCATCGCTCTCTAAGCAGGTGAGACCCCCATCCTCCCTCCCTCACCCTTTCTCTCTCTCTCTCTCTCTCTCCTCTCCTCACAACAATGAAGTTACCGCCAATTAAACCACATATCCAACCAGAGCAAGATCGAGCATCTCGAATCGCGGATCATGCACAGAAAACCCTAACCTGGCAGCAAACCCTAGCCGGGTGTTGGGGTCGGAGTCGCCATCAAAGAGACAGACAGCGACATTGATCAGATCAATGTGGCGGCGAGGGAGGGGGGGGTGGATTTTGGAAAACCCTATCTCAGCGAAGTCGAACTCCCTTGCTACTGAGCTTTCTCTCTTTTAAAATGGACCCTTTCTTCCGACCTGTGTCTCCAAGTGAGATTTCAAAAAAGAGTTAGAGAGGGAGAGGGTATGAGATTCAGAGTACTGTGATTGATTGGCTTGTGGAATCATTTTGTTCTAAATTTTGAGGAAAGTTTGTCTTCGAAAGGGTGTTAGTAAACATGCTTTTATTTTTAATTTGTAGGGGAAAAAACAACATAATAATAAACCACAAAAAGGGTAAACCGCTCCATTTGATACTTGATACTATGGGGACTATTTTTGTAAGTGGCCCCTAATATTTCTTTTTTTACTAAAATGCATATTTGATGATTACACCTAGTACCTTTTATGAGACAGGCAAAGGCTTTCCGATCACATGACGATGACGACTTTGATTCTGACGACGATTTCAGTGATGATGAAGAAATGCAATCACCTATTGATGATGTTGACCCTTTCATTTTCTTTGTGGATACTCTTAAAGGTAATTGTGAATTCTTTCTGTATTTCTTTCTTAAATAAGTAATCTCTTGTTTTATGGTTTTCACTGATAGAAAGCTGTTTCCTTACTCTTTTAATTTTTGGGTCAAAAGCTATGCAAACGATGGATCAATTAAGGTTTCAGAATCTCACACGGACGCTCGATTTTAAATACCAAGCGCTAGCACACGGTGTTGCTCAGCATGCTGAGCAGAGGAGATTAGAGATTGAGAAGGAAAAATTGGATAAGACATCTGCCACTGGTGTGACTGCACCATAATTGATATCGTGTGCCTTGGATTTTTTTCAGCTTTTGTTCTCCAGTGCTCTGGCTTGCGTCATTCATCTTCTGATACTTGACGCAACTAGAGTTTTTGGTCGGGTCTTGGGTGATGAAAGCAATGTATGTGATAGGGATGTGGCTATTGTCTACGGAAGATGAAGCCTTATCCCGCCTTGTTGTCCTCCATGTCTGCTATTTGGTTTGTGCAAAACATTTATTGATAATTCGAAACTCCAGTGTGGTTGATTTAAGAACCACAATCTGGTTTGGGAGGGTGGTTTATGCATCTATGATTTGTTATCTTCATTTTTTTTTTGGTCGGGGGAAATTGCAAGGGAAGCTGCAATTTCTCTTCTATTCGGTTTTTGTTCGATGAATTTGTTATTGAATTATTGGGGTTTTTTATTCCTCCATTTTTGTTTTTTAATTTCTGTTCTTGAGATTTTCTCAAAGGGGTCGATGTAATCTATTATTTATTCTTTACATGCAGATTATTGGGGAGAGATTTGTTGATTTTATGGTTGATGTTTTGTATGCACTTCCATTCCATGTGGACTTGTTCATTTTTCTCTTTTTGGAAATTATTGTGATGAAGATAAGTTAGTATAGGAGGAATGTTATACACAATGTGCAATTACGTTCATCACTATATAAGAGTTCATGTTTCCGGGATTCGTTTGGTAGTAAATCAGCTTTTTTGTTTCAAGTACTGCTGTCTGGCCAACTGGACTTTATTTGTGCGCGCATGTACATGTTTTCCAACATAATCTTTGTTATCATCCGACCCCGGTTATTAAACATTGTTGCATCTTTTCAATGCCTTTCTTGTACTAGTTAACATGCAATTGCAGCCTAATCTTTTTGCCAATGAAAGTCGGAATGTAAAATCTTCCAATCTAGTAAAATACATCGGAAAAAGAAGCGCCAAACTCGCATTGATTTTCAACGTTTCAGTTTTATCGGATAAGTATATTCATTCCGCCCAACCTTAGTTTTATTAATGTCTTTATCCATCCTTATTCTTAATTTCAAGCGGAAGTTGACATCACGAATGACCTGGATTAACTAGCTTAATAAAAGAGAAGAATAAACTTTGTTCATATGCTAGAAAATAAATAAATTACTTTCAAGATAAAACAAGTTTAATTTGGGCAGTCTACGGGACCAAAACCGGTGTGTTTTTATTGATATAAAAGAGGAATTATAAAGTGTTTTTATTGGACTAACTCAATTCCTAGACTAATTTTCCCTCCTCTTAACTCTTTCGGTACATCTCTTTTTACTTCCAAAGTGTTGTTTATATAGCCAAGCGAGAGTAATTTTTCAATTTTTGCACGGTGTAATAGGTGTGACTTAAAAGAGATGGATGGTGAAGCCCCACTTCCTAATCATTCACAATGCTGTTTCACAACAGTTCAAGAATTCAGTATTTTGATGGTAAGGACTATCGGATGATGCAATCACCAGTTTTGTTACTCATCTGTTGTCTTTTAAGCTGATCTGATGGTAAAAAAGTGAAATAGAACGGGTATTCGTACATGTATCTTAGGTCACTAGATCATGGAGTAAAAACAGGAGCAAGAGTTGGAGTGTGAGAGTATTGTGTATATTGGCCAAAAAATTACAAGAGGGGAAGCCAAAACAGGAACGTTAGCGAGAATTAAACATAAAGAATTTGGTGACCACTATAAACCCCATTTCCCCATCTGTTTTGTGGAAAGCACATATTTTTAGCATGCGATAAAGTTTATCACAATTTATAGTTGCAAGGGTAAGTGGCGTATACACGTTTCCAGGTTTGCAACAATGAACTACAAATTAAAACCCAGCAACATAGTTACTGCTTTGATCCAACGAATTTTTGGAGGAATTATGCACTACTAACTTTGATTATTTGCTTTCAACCTATGAAGATTGATCATTGAAGCTGCAGGCAAGGGAAATGTGACCCTCTTGACCAGTTGAATTACTGCAATGATAAATTCTCCGGGATTTCTAAATTTTCAGGAAATAAAATATATATATATATATATATATATATTTCAGCCATCATCTCATTTTTCCTATCCTCAAATCATGGTCAATAAGTTTACGTTTAACCTTTCGTCCCTCCATCCACACACGATAAATGATTTAAGGGAATTAGCAAGAGCAACCTATATTGCAAACCCGCAACTGAGAGGGTGTAAATGCTGTTTGTCAAGGGCTCATACAATGTTTTTGACCTCTAACTAAAAACTTAACCGCTGCAGCAGAAAATATTTTGCAAAACAAAGAGGGGGAAAGAAACTAACGCCACATGAGTGCAATATGTACAAGGTATACACGTACAAAATAAACACCATTCGTCTTCCATTCATTTATCTTTTCGTTTTGCAGATGCTAGCTGAAACCATAATTGGGGGAGTTGGAAAAAAAGAAAGCATACTACTCGTATCTCACTTGCCCATGTGATTCAAAATTCGAGTGATCAAAGCTTCTTTCTTTCCGCCAACAGGAAGATTGTGAGCAGTCAAATAGTACTTCAACTCCATCACAGTTAAATCTTTCAACTAAAGAAACACCAAAGAGATCAAATTAATAAAACAAAAAATACCCGTTCAACAGGAAAAAAAACAAGGAGAAGAAGGCCCAGATATAAACAGAGGCAATCTTCTGATAATTAATTTTGTCATTAAGATGTATGTAATTTTATGATTTAATTAATAAGATATATGTATAAACTTGAAACAACAAAACAATAATACGACGGTTGAAGTGTGCTGAGTGACTGGGTTGTATGACCGCTATTGAAGATAAAGGACTGCAAGAGCGAAAATCATACTTGGAAAGTCATGTGACCGTGACCAAAAATTTATTTGACTGAATTAATAAGGAAGACATGTAGCAAAACGACTGAATGACAAGTGAGACTTTTGATATGATTGATTAGCTAGAAAAAATTTATATATAGCATTCCCAATTTGTTGGAATCTCAAACTAATTTGGCTCTAAAATACTTTCAAATTCTTCAACTTCTTCCCAAAGGTTAAAAAATTTAAAAATTGCTTAAAATAAAGCAAGATAATAACAAGTATTATGATATGAAATTGTCTTTATCAATGGTTTTCGAGTTATAAGACTACTAGAAGGAAGTGAAGCAATTACAGATTTCTCATAGCCAACTCAATTGTATACAATGAAATTACAGAGATAGTACAAATACCTGTCCATTCTCTGCAAGCTCAGCCCAGTCATAATTTGCAGACTCCTTAACAGCAAGTTCAGAATTTGCTTTCCTTTTCCTGGAGACATCACTTACTTTGCCATCCTTCGGAATTTCATTCCCATCTTCATAATTCTCTCCATAAACAGAATTCTTAAATTCTTCCAAAGCCTTGACAATTCCTGGTCTGTCATATTTATTTACATGGAGTTTTCAAAATTAATGATAACAAGTAAAAAATGTTACAAGAGCAGAAAGAGTACAATAAGTAGTAAATGGTAACGTCTCAATGCCTCTTACCTAGCCATGCCTTCCTCGTCAGGAGCAGTTTCATCTTTGATCTCTGGCATCTCATCTTCATCCAATGCCAGGGCCTGTAACACTGCGTAGTGTCTCTGCAGAGCTGCAAGAAGTTTGTGTGAGAGAGAGAGACAGAACAGCGACTACTGTGCAAACCAATATAGTCCCACATTGCCCAAAGCACATGACTAGGAAATTTTATTACGTTGGAATAAACATCATTAAGAACCAAAATGGTTACTTGATGATGCCCATATACAAGGTAGGAGCTTTCTTCCATACATGATGTTTTGCTACACTCCAATGAACATTCGCGACGGATGGACAGAGTTGAATGACTACTAATCCAATTGAGTGTTTGTTTGCATCTATATAAT
>MKEJ01043926.1:0-15360 GCA_001753735.1 Embelia ribes | reverse complement strand
AAGGTTAACGTTGCAATTGTTGTTGATATACATTTTGGATAGCACATGCAAAATAATGGTTGTTTGTGCCTTGCTTCTCACTAATATTCCCTTCTTTTAAAATTTATGCTTCTGTAATGAATCTCATTAAAGCAGATAAGTAATGCTTCTTCCAGTGGCCATCATCTGGGTAATTAAAGGTTAATCTTCTAATCCTCATTGTTTTCTCTACAGGTTCAAGTCAGATGAAGAGAGGACACCAGTTTATTTCATTGTTGAGGAGACATTCCCACATCTCCTTGGCATATTCGGCCGGCTTGTGCAGATTGTTAACCCCTCTTTGGAAGTAGCTGAGTTGATCAAGTTAATCTGCAAAATATTTTGGTCTTCCATATACGTGAGTTCTAAAATTGATAGTTAGGCCTTTAAAGTGCCTTTTAATTTGCTTCCATTCTTTCTTGGATATCGGGCCATGTTGGTAAGGAACTAATTTTGTACCAGTCCATATATTTGGCCAAAGTATACTCCTGTTGGTTGACTTATCTGAAACTGTTCCGCTTTCCATATTATTTAGGTCCATAAGTTATTAGTCAATGTTCACCAAATGTTATATCTTGCTGTTTGAAGTAATACTAGGGATTGTGATTTTCTTGTGGTATTCTAGTTCACAGTGACAGAATCCTGGAAAAGAACAAATTATACTCTTTTTCAATCTTGTTATTGGTATTCCTTGAAATGCTAGCGTAGTTCAATATACAATATGTCCTTTGAGTCTTCCCTCTGTAGTCTTCAACAAAAGTTCTAGTCATGTTTTATATTAGTATAATTGTGTGGCAGTCTGATTTAGATATCTTAGTAATCTTTTATTGTTTTCAGTTGGAGATTCCGAAGCAGCTATTTGACCCAAATGTATTTGGTGCTTGGATGGTCCTCTTCTTAAATATATTGGAGAGGCCTGTTCCAGAAGAAGGCCAACCTACTGATCGCGAGGTCAGAAAATCGTGGGGATGGTGGAAGGTGAAAAAGTGGACAGTTCATATTTTGAACCGCTTATATACTCGGTGAGTGCCTATCTTTCGAGTTCGTTTGAATTGATGAAACATCGAATTGATCTAGTTGAATTTTATGCCTTGTCATAGATTTGGAGATTTGAAGGTTCAAAACTCAGAAAACAGAGCTTTTGCACAAATGTTTCAGAAGAATTTTGCAGGAAAAATTTTGGAATGCCATTTGCATTTGTTGAACGTGATCCGGGTTGGTGGCTATTTACCAGATAGGGTTATAAACCTTATTTTGCAGTATCTAAGCAACAGGTTGGTGCTGTAACTTTTATTTTATGCATATATATATATGTAATCTCTGTATCTTCTTCACCCTCTATATTGTTTCAATGAACCCTTGCTACTTTGTCAACTTATAAGAACTCTTGGGCAGAGTCTGTGGTACATGAGATAAGTGCTCCAAGTTCAAAATTTCCAAGCTGTGTGCATCATTTTGTGTGCTTCTTCAGGCTCTTGAGTCTGCTTTTCCAGTTTTTTTTGGCTATTGGATTTGGCTTCGATTTTATCCAAAATGAAAGCACTAGTATTTGATTGAACTTCAGACAAGAATCTGGCAGGAAACAGCACTAGTATTTGATTGAACTTCAGACAAGAATCTGGCAGGAAACAGTTAATGTACTTTTAAAAGCAACATATCTGCATAACAAATCTTAGTAATTTAAATATAGCAATTGGCGGCAGAATAACGTTGGAATACTTACTAATTTTCTAGAAAAAGTTGTCTTATGCAAATATGTTTTTTCTTTTCTGTTCAACACCTTAGAATTGAGTTTTCTAATTTCGATCAATGCCTATTGGCGTTATACAGTGTTACTGCTAAACTTATTTTATAGCACTTCTGAATCTCTCAGAAAGAACTAACCTTATATTTGATTCAGTTTAGTTATAAATAGTTTATATATCTGCCTGATATCCCAACATAGAACTATAACCCTTCAAGAGACCTAATACTTATCATAGAAGTAAACGAAAAGGAGTTTTTAAACCCCTTTCTTAATTCTTGAATGTTTCTGAGCTTGCCTCTGCAATTTTCTTTACTCAGAGAAATTCTATGTATACATTGCTTTCTTTTCTTAAGAAGACTAGCCAGCGCTTTTATCTTGAAGGAGACATTGTATGACGTGCCATTGTACATACTGCCTCCAGGCTAACTTGCTTACCAGTATCAGTTTGCTCTTGTGTTGTATTATAACAATATGATATTCGTCTCCTTAAGCAGTTAATTTACGTGCAGTGTTTCAAAAAATAGTATGTACAGTCAGCTACAGCCACAGCTTGGTACTATTCTTTTTGAGATAATCTTTCCACTCATGTGCTTTGGTGATGCTGATCAAAAACTTTGGGATGAAGATCCACATGAATATGTGAGGAAGGGTTATGGTGAGTATCATAATTGAGTAATATTTTTTGTGAATGCTAATATAGGCTGTCTTTTGGTTGATTTATTTGCCTTTGCTCTTCTTCAGATATTATTGAGGATTTGTATAGTCCAAGGACAGCTGCTATGGATTTTGTTAGTGAGTTGGTTAGAAAGCGTGGGAAGGAGAATCTTCAGAAGTTTATATTATTCATTGTGGATATTTTTAATAGGTATCTGTCCTTTTACCCTATGGCGGGCCACCTTTTTGGGTTTATGGCATACCATCATGTTTTAGTCTCTGGCATACTGTATAAGTTCTTCAGTCACATGCAATCTCATCATATCTTGTCAAATCCAGATATAATGAGGCAGCAGTGGAGTACAAGCCTTACAGACAGAAAGATGGCGCTCTTCTTGCTATTGGGGCACTTTGCGATAAATTAAAACAATCTGAACCTTACAAGTCCGAACTAGAGCGCATGTTAGTGCAACATGTTTTCCCAGAATTTAACAGCCCTGTTGGCCACCTTAGAGCCAAGGTCATTCTTAACCTTGTCTTGCTTTCCCTCAGGGTCAAACGTTGTTGCTTCATAAGTTTGAATTATTTAGCATGGATATTGTACCGTCTGTGTCTTATGCCTTTCCATTTTCTTAGGACTTTCTGATTGAGATGCACGTTAAGGAACTGTTGCATATATCCCAACTTTCAATTATTTAACATTTGCAAATGGTGATATAAATCAACTTTCTGTCTCTTGCACAGTACTATGGTCCCTCTATTTTGAAAAAGGAACCGAGATTGCATTGGAAGTTATTAAGCAAAAGTATTGGCATTCTGCTTATGCCAGTCGCCATGTGATACTTTGGTTTATTATATTAGTGATTAGGCTTTTCTTTTACTGTGTTACCTCCCATCTTAAACTGGTGTGGCCACTTTTTGAAGCTAATTTCTTTGTGAATTTTAGATTTTTTGCTAATCATTTTGTTGTTCTGGAGAATAGGCAGCTTGGGTTGCTGGACAATATGCCCACATCAACTTTTCGGACCCTGATAATTTTCGGAAAGCATTGCATTGTGTTGTTGCTGGGATGCGTGACCCAGAACTTCCAGTTCGTGTAGATTCAGTTTTTGCATTGCGTTCTTTTGTTGAAGCTTGCAAAGGTTTGCACCTGCATTTTGTGGGAAATGTTTTCTTTTCTTGCCTTGTTTTGATCAAATTCTGGTATTCTATATAAATTGCTCATTTTATCTTTAATATTTTTTCTGTTACACAGACCTCACCGAAATTCGTACAATTCTTCCACAGCTACTTGATGGTATGGAATGGAGCTATGAGAAAACTACTATTATTTCTTTTCTACATCTATAATGTTTTTCAATTGTTTATTCTCAAGAATACCAAAGTAATGCATTTTACATCTTATTGCAGAGTTTTTTAAGCTTATGAATGAAGTTGAAAATGAGGATCTTGTGTTTACGCTTGAGACTATCGTTGACAGATTTGGGGAGGAGATGGCACCGTATGCTCTGGGATTATGCCAGAATCTGGTAACTTATGCTCAACGCCTTAGGAAAATTTTAGGTGGTACTCATATTTTGTTTTCTGAATCCCTTATTTTCTACTTCAGGCTGCTGCGTTTTGGAAGTGTATGAACACTGCAGAAGCTGAAGATGAAGCTGATGACCCAGGAGCTTTGGCAGCAGTTGGTTGCTTGCGTGCCATTGGCACTATTCTCGAATCTGTTAGTAGTCTACCTCACCTATTTGTCCACATTGAGCCAACTCTGCTTCCAATAATGCGTAGGATGTTGACTACAGATGGACAAGGTATAAAACTATATCATTTTTTGTATAATTTTGAGATTAATTCCTTCATTTTTATGCTGTTGAATTTTAACAAGTCATGTGTATTGCTATCTCGGTCAGGCACTTTTATGAATATAGAATTTATGCTTTTATAGAATTTATGCGTGCTGTTTTTGTTGTCTAGTGTTCATATGTTCTGTAGTAAGAGCTCTTTCCTCAGTACTGCCAAATTTATGATTATGGCAATTATCACTGTCCCCCAACACTTTGATCCGGATTTTAAGGCTGTAATTTGACTCGAGAGACAGTAACTACTTGCTAAAGTGGAAATGGTAAAGGAAGATGATCGTTAGAAATTGAGGGAGAAGCAAATAAGGATATAATTGCATTGGCTGCCGAACATACACAAAAGGTTTTGTTTCATAATTAATTCTGAACTGGGGAATGCTAGGAGTTATTTTCCAACATGGTGCATATTACTTGTATCTTCGGAGTTCTGCTTTTCCCTGAAGTGAATAATTTAGCCAATCACCACTTGTTGGCGACCGATTGAACCATTGTCTTTGTAATCCTGATGCAAAATTAGTTGTAGGGCGAATGTGGAGGTAATAAAAAGAGACTTAAGTTCAAGTACATCTGAATGGCTTGGGGTGCTGATTGAGGCGTAAGGGTTTGGTGCGGGTTTAATCTTCATTGTCCTGTTTGGGGTCCACGGGAGGTTGGTTTCTGTTGCTCCACTACTCTACTTATGATTGCTACTACTTTTTGATATCAGGAGTTGATGGGTGTGGAATCTGCTATGCAGGATCGATTAAGGGCTTGGGGTGCATGAACATATGACTGGCTTAAGTTAAAGTTCAGCGTTTCCTTTTGAACTAGGTATGGACTATGGGAAGAGGAGTGTGTTATTTGAAGCCATTGGAGCTTCAAGAACAGTGGTGCAGTGGGGTAGTGATTTTCTAGATCTGGAAAGGTCTTTAAATAACTAGGGAAGGAAGCTATGGACTGGAAATAGTTATTTGTCTTTTGTGGTGCCTTACGGATGGTGGTGGCTTATCTGTGGGAAGGAGTGATGGATACCAGGCCAGCTTGTCAAAACCTTGGGTCAATGCTCCTAAATAAACCAAAACACAAGCTACTTCTGTAGTTAATTTATTTATTTGTTAGTTGAGCATCCATTTTACCATCTCGCTTTTATCGTCTTCTATGCAGAGGTCTTTGAGGAAGTCTTAGAAATTGTCTCTTACATGACGTTTTTTTCGCCTACAATATCACTGGACATGTGGAGTCTGTGGCCTTTGATGATGGAAGCATTGGCTGATTGGGCTATTGATTTCTTCCCAAGTATGTTTGGTCATTATTGCATTGTTATACTTCAATTTACTATGAATATCCGCCCGCAAATCATTTACCTGCTTTGGTTTTCTTTGCATTGTATGCTGCATTTGCATTTCCAAAGTAAAGTTGTTTGATTGGTGGTACATACCTGAAATTAATATGGGAATGAGAATATGCCTTTATAGTGTTTTATGTGTGGGTAATTTATCGTATGAAAGAAATAAATTTCCCTGTTAAAATGGATGCGGCAAAACAAAAGAGATTAGAACTGTAATTTTTCTGAAATAGGAACATAGTGAAATTTACCATTGTGTAACTTCAGTATAAGTTGAAAACCTGTATATTAATAGTTAATTAACTTATTATGCGACTGAATGCATTTGGCGATCCTCATATGCTACCAGAAGTTTTATTCTTCATATTCTTTGGACATATTTGAAATGTCTTTGAAATATTTTAAATAGATTTCCTTCTTATAATGTAACTAAAATTTCACACCACACAAAAATGGAATTTTCAGTATGACACAAGCACATTCCGTAATAAAAACAAAAAAAAAAAGGCTACATCAGGGTGTAATTTTCAGTTTGTCTTTTTTTATTTCTGCAGTTCGTAATGAATTAATTGGACATGTAAGAGAGGAAGTTATACGGCGTATGGCATTGGTTGATAATAAAGTTTTAGTGGATGAAACAAAAAGAGTTTTGTGCTGAGCTGGAACTTTAGAGATACAGTGAGACGTTATTTTAATAAATATAACTATAACTGAATATGTGGAATTTGAATCCATAAAACAAATAAATACAATGGATTGGATTCATTACTTGGCTGATTCATGCAAATAAAGAGATGGATGTGGATGTTACAGGTTAAATTAGGTCTATGTATGTGGCCACTTGCTACATACATCTGTTCATGCATTGGCATGTAGGAGTATGTAGCAAAATTCCACCTTTTAGAAACAAGGATAATAAAGGAAAATCACGTTGAAAACTTCCAAGCTGGTTTTGAAAATAAGGCAAAATGATGAATATTATATTATTTTATTAGGTAAAAAGTGCTTCTTGGATTGTATTAGTGAACATTAACTAAATATTGGGCCTTTGGTCTATTCTTCTTCAATCTTGATGCCTCTCAAGATCGTTTTGTGGATGTTTTAGTTAAATGACATCTCTTAGTTTGAGTTGCGGGCAGTACTAATCAAAATGGTTCCAAGATGAGCGAATAGAAAAGTTAATTGTATTAGAAATTTCAAAGATAGGTAGATCATATAATGGTCTCGGAGCGGATATGACACCATACTGAATGGTGCAAAAAGATCCATAGAACCAATGCCAAGTAATTCGTTAAATACTTAAAAGTTGATTTTGGAAAAGTTAGTTCCCGGAGCGAGGGTTAATTTTTACTAGATATTTTGAAATGCTTCATAAATTGTCTTAAAATTTATTTTGGTGGGTAGGCATATCTGATTTTTTTTTTATGTTTTTTATACATCTAACTTTGTCGTGCTACAAATTGGGCATACTGTGCCGGTGTTCCCTTTTCCAAAGACCATTGATTAGAAACAATCTTCCCTATTTAGTAAGAACATTCACAGCCGTCTTTCCAAATGCTAGATTTATTTCATTTGATTTCTCAAATGAGAATTCTTGGATGAGAAATGTGCCACAATAGTGTTTCTATTTTTCACAGTTTGCTACAGTAGATTTCTGAATCGAGAAATGAACTATTCACAATTTCTTTATTAACGTGCCAATTTTTTTCACCAAAC
Organism: Embelia ribes; assembly: GCA_001753735.1. Classification (NCBI taxonomy): domain Eukaryota; kingdom Viridiplantae; phylum Streptophyta; class Magnoliopsida; order Ericales; family Primulaceae; genus Embelia; species Embelia ribes. Next base: position 8,045 of record MKEJ01043926.1, on the reverse strand, counting down.
CTATAAAACCCTAGTTAACAACTGGAAAAAACATATATTTATATTCTATTGTGATATTATAAATATTCTACTAAATTTTTAACAAAATTTATAGAAAGACTGATGCGGGCAATTTGTAAAACTTGTATTTCTAATTGGAGAAATGGGTTTCTAGAAAGTGATATGTAGAAATTAAATGAGAAAGACTGATGGGAGGAAATTTGTATATCACGTGTTTCTTCGTTGACACTATTCACTATCTGTACTTGTTCTCACTCATTTTCTTCCATTCTTGTTGATTTTTTATATACTATAGACATCTTGGTCCCATTGGACAACTTTATATCAAGAAGCACTGCCCATTTTCTAAGTTGCAAGGAGCCAGATTACCAGCAAAGTCTTTGGAATATGATCTCATCTGTGAGTAATCTTTTTAAAGTCACTGCTTTGACCTATGAGCGTGTAGTTACTATTGTTGCCATTTTGTTCTGAATCTCTATCATTTGGTTTCATATTTCTGTATCTAGCTGTGTAAATTTTCTGTAATGATGGAATTTATTCCTTTTCATCTTTGTTAGATTATGGGAGATGAAAATTTGGAGGACGGTGATATTGAGTCTGCTCCTAAGCTCATTGAAGTGGTGTTCCAGAATTGCAGAGGGCAAGTGGATCAGTGGATTGAGCCATATCTTAGGATAACAATTGAGCGGTTGCATCGAACTAAGAAAGCTTATTTGAAATGCCTTTTGATGCAAGTGGTAAGTGAGCTAAGAGAAGACAACGTTCAATTGCATGGCGTTCTTTTGGGTTTAAGTTTATTTGTTTTCAAAATACTATGTGTTGTTGATCTTCTTGTTTTCTTTCTTTATTTCTGTATACACCTTGTCTGTAGAGTGGAACGTCTGATGCTCATTATGAGAAATAACACAGCTTACTCGTATAGTTCCAGTTTGCTGTACAAAAAAGAAGCGCCTTCAACTTCTTTCTATCTGTTGGTAGAGTACTGCAAGCTAGTACTTCAGTCTGCTTTACCAAATAGAGTAATAATAAAAAGCCTCCGGTCTTCTTTTCTTTTCTGGGTCACACACATGTAACCAGCATTCGAGGAAAAAAAGGAAGATGTAGTACTGGTTTTATGTTTTTATGGTGGTCAATCAGCTCTAAATTTCTCCAGCTTAATGGATTTTGGGATTGTAAAAACATGGCCTTGCCTGTCCGCCTATTCAAATGTATGTTGTGTATGGGTTCATATCCGTGTCACCAGAAAACACTAAGATGCTGGCGAATCGTGATTTGGTAAACTTGTTCTGAAATGTAGTATACTTGCCGTACCAAATTGATAGATTTAGCCATCAAGAGTCCAATCCTTAAACCTTCCTTTTTGAGAGAAATTTATGGAATACTGGACTATATTCAGTTCGGCCATACTTCAGAAGAATCGTTATTTTGCATCTGTAGGTGTTATATGCTCTTTTTGTTTGCAGATTGCCAATTCTCTTTACTACAATGCATCTTTAACACTCAACGTACTACAAAAGCTTGGATTTGCCACGGAAGTTTTTAACCTTTGGTTCCAGATGTTGCAACAAACTAAAAAGAGTGGAATGCTGGCTAATTTTCGGAGGTTAGTTCCTTCTTTTTTTTTCATTCAAAGTCTAAACAAGTAACCCTTCTTCTTAATTGAATTGTATAAGAGATTAAATGAATTTTTTCTTATTATGGCACTTGAATGTAATGGTGTTATTTTAGAGAACATGATAAAAAGGTTTGCTGCTTGGGGTTGACATCTATGCTTCCCCTACCTGCTGAGCAATTGCCAGCGGAAGCTTTAGGACGTGTTTTTGTGGCTACTCTTGATCTACTTGTTGCCTACAAGGAGCAAGTTGCAGGTAGGTTTGCTAGTTCTATTGCTTTCACTATAATTTTTTCTTCTGATTTTTTCTAATGAGTATACAAAGTAATGATATGCTAAAAATGTGATGGAAATGCATAGTATGCACAAAAAAATAAAAATAGAATAAAATAAAAATGTAAAGAATTTCTAGTAAGAGTAATTGACTTTCCTATATGGGAAATAGTTCTACAATATGATGGCAATTTATATTAATTATTATTATAATAATAAAATATCTAAATGACTCTGAAAGGTTATTACTGTATAATTCTTCTACGTGTCATACGTTCTTACTTCGTCCCAATCCACTCTTGGGCAGAGGCTGCAAAAATAGAAGAAGCTGAAGATGAGGATGACATGGATGATCTGCAAACTGATGATGACGAGGATGATGATGGGTCTGACAAGGAAATGGCAGCTGATGCTGAGGATGGGGATGAAGCAGATAGCACAAGGCTTCAAAAATTAGCTGCGCAGGTCTGGAACTTTGTCATGTATCATTTTCTATTTCACTTTTTGTTTGATGAAGCAGTTGCATGCCATTTCATTTTAGACTTTAAAATCTATTGATTGTTTTCATACTAGAACTATTCTCTCTAGCATATAATAAGACATGATAAGATAAACTAAACTTGAAGTTTACCAATTAAATTTTATCTGCATTTTTTTTTGGCTGAAATATACGAATGGCCCCCTATAGTTTTAACAAAAATTATAATCTGGTTCCTATAGTTTCTTTTGGAACATGAATGGTCTCTAAAACTTTTAAAGAAGTGAGGGATTTGCTCTCCAAGTTTTAAGAAAAGTGATGTTGGTCCCTTTCATAGTTTTCCCCTTCTAATATTGATAACATTCACGTGCTCATATTTAGAGAAGGTGGCGACATAAATGGTTGTGAAAGATTAACTTACTCCTAAGTGAACTACAAATGTGCCACTTGATATATTTTCCATCATTTAGGGTCAACTTCCATACCATAATCAATCATGTCACAAATTCAAAACATAGAACTATTAAGCCCCTTTTATTAATGTTTATATTTTCAGTTTTTAACGTTTCATGTGCACAAGATTTCAAAAACTGGAGACAAAAGCACTTTTGCTAAAGATGATTGTGTTTATTTGTTGAGGAAAAAAAAATGAGAACTTAAACACAACCACATACACCAAAAAGATGTTCCACCTTTTGTTTATTTTTTCTAGAGCCACGTCCATCGCTCTCTAAGCAGGTGAGACCCCCATCCTCCCTCCCTCACCCTTTCTCTCTCTCTCTCTCTCTCTCCTCTCCTCACAACAATGAAGTTACCGCCAATTAAACCACATATCCAACCAGAGCAAGATCGAGCATCTCGAATCGCGGATCATGCACAGAAAACCCTAACCTGGCAGCAAACCCTAGCCGGGTGTTGGGGTCGGAGTCGCCATCAAAGAGACAGACAGCGACATTGATCAGATCAATGTGGCGGCGAGGGAGGGGGGGGTGGATTTTGGAAAACCCTATCTCAGCGAAGTCGAACTCCCTTGCTACTGAGCTTTCTCTCTTTTAAAATGGACCCTTTCTTCCGACCTGTGTCTCCAAGTGAGATTTCAAAAAAGAGTTAGAGAGGGAGAGGGTATGAGATTCAGAGTACTGTGATTGATTGGCTTGTGGAATCATTTTGTTCTAAATTTTGAGGAAAGTTTGTCTTCGAAAGGGTGTTAGTAAACATGCTTTTATTTTTAATTTGTAGGGGAAAAAACAACATAATAATAAACCACAAAAAGGGTAAACCGCTCCATTTGATACTTGATACTATGGGGACTATTTTTGTAAGTGGCCCCTAATATTTCTTTTTTTACTAAAATGCATATTTGATGATTACACCTAGTACCTTTTATGAGACAGGCAAAGGCTTTCCGATCACATGACGATGACGACTTTGATTCTGACGACGATTTCAGTGATGATGAAGAAATGCAATCACCTATTGATGATGTTGACCCTTTCATTTTCTTTGTGGATACTCTTAAAGGTAATTGTGAATTCTTTCTGTATTTCTTTCTTAAATAAGTAATCTCTTGTTTTATGGTTTTCACTGATAGAAAGCTGTTTCCTTACTCTTTTAATTTTTGGGTCAAAAGCTATGCAAACGATGGATCAATTAAGGTTTCAGAATCTCACACGGACGCTCGATTTTAAATACCAAGCGCTAGCACACGGTGTTGCTCAGCATGCTGAGCAGAGGAGATTAGAGATTGAGAAGGAAAAATTGGATAAGACATCTGCCACTGGTGTGACTGCACCATAATTGATATCGTGTGCCTTGGATTTTTTTCAGCTTTTGTTCTCCAGTGCTCTGGCTTGCGTCATTCATCTTCTGATACTTGACGCAACTAGAGTTTTTGGTCGGGTCTTGGGTGATGAAAGCAATGTATGTGATAGGGATGTGGCTATTGTCTACGGAAGATGAAGCCTTATCCCGCCTTGTTGTCCTCCATGTCTGCTATTTGGTTTGTGCAAAACATTTATTGATAATTCGAAACTCCAGTGTGGTTGATTTAAGAACCACAATCTGGTTTGGGAGGGTGGTTTATGCATCTATGATTTGTTATCTTCATTTTTTTTTTGGTCGGGGGAAATTGCAAGGGAAGCTGCAATTTCTCTTCTATTCGGTTTTTGTTCGATGAATTTGTTATTGAATTATTGGGGTTTTTTATTCCTCCATTTTTGTTTTTTAATTTCTGTTCTTGAGATTTTCTCAAAGGGGTCGATGTAATCTATTATTTATTCTTTACATGCAGATTATTGGGGAGAGATTTGTTGATTTTATGGTTGATGTTTTGTATGCACTTCCATTCCATGTGGACTTGTTCATTTTTCTCTTTTTGGAAATTATTGTGATGAAGATAAGTTAGTATAGGAGGAATGTTATACACAATGTGCAATTACGTTCATCACTATATAAGAGTTCATGTTTCCGGGATTCGTTTGGTAGTAAATCAGCTTTTTTGTTTCAAGTACTGCTGTCTGGCCAACTGGACTTTATTTGTGCGCGCATGTACATGTTTTCCAACATAATCTTTGTTATCATCCGACCCCGGTTATTAAACATTGTTGCATCTTTTCAATGCCTTTCTTGTACTAGTTAACATGCAATTGCAGCCTAATCTTTTTGCCAATGAAAGTCGGAATGTAAAATCTTCCAATCTAGTAAAATACATCGGAAAAAGAAGCGCCAAACTCGCATTGATTTTCAACGTTTCAGTTTTATCGGATAAGTATATTCATTCCGCCCAACCTTAGTTTTATTAATGTCTTTATCCATCCTTATTCTTAATTTCAAGCGGAAGTTGACATCACGAATGACCTGGATTAACTAGCTTAATAAAAGAGAAGAATAAACTTTGTTCATATGCTAGAAAATAAATAAATTACTTTCAAGATAAAACAAGTTTAATTTGGGCAGTCTACGGGACCAAAACCGGTGTGTTTTTATTGATATAAAAGAGGAATTATAAAGTGTTTTTATTGGACTAACTCAATTCCTAGACTAATTTTCCCTCCTCTTAACTCTTTCGGTACATCTCTTTTTACTTCCAAAGTGTTGTTTATATAGCCAAGCGAGAGTAATTTTTCAATTTTTGCACGGTGTAATAGGTGTGACTTAAAAGAGATGGATGGTGAAGCCCCACTTCCTAATCATTCACAATGCTGTTTCACAACAGTTCAAGAATTCAGTATTTTGATGGTAAGGACTATCGGATGATGCAATCACCAGTTTTGTTACTCATCTGTTGTCTTTTAAGCTGATCTGATGGTAAAAAAGTGAAATAGAACGGGTATTCGTACATGTATCTTAGGTCACTAGATCATGGAGTAAAAACAGGAGCAAGAGTTGGAGTGTGAGAGTATTGTGTATATTGGCCAAAAAATTACAAGAGGGGAAGCCAAAACAGGAACGTTAGCGAGAATTAAACATAAAGAATTTGGTGACCACTATAAACCCCATTTCCCCATCTGTTTTGTGGAAAGCACATATTTTTAGCATGCGATAAAGTTTATCACAATTTATAGTTGCAAGGGTAAGTGGCGTATACACGTTTCCAGGTTTGCAACAATGAACTACAAATTAAAACCCAGCAACATAGTTACTGCTTTGATCCAACGAATTTTTGGAGGAATTATGCACTACTAACTTTGATTATTTGCTTTCAACCTATGAAGATTGATCATTGAAGCTGCAGGCAAGGGAAATGTGACCCTCTTGACCAGTTGAATTACTGCAATGATAAATTCTCCGGGATTTCTAAATTTTCAGGAAATAAAATATATATATATATATATATATATATTTCAGCCATCATCTCATTTTTCCTATCCTCAAATCATGGTCAATAAGTTTACGTTTAACCTTTCGTCCCTCCATCCACACACGATAAATGATTTAAGGGAATTAGCAAGAGCAACCTATATTGCAAACCCGCAACTGAGAGGGTGTAAATGCTGTTTGTCAAGGGCTCATACAATGTTTTTGACCTCTAACTAAAAACTTAACCGCTGCAGCAGAAAATATTTTGCAAAACAAAGAGGGGGAAAGAAACTAACGCCACATGAGTGCAATATGTACAAGGTATACACGTACAAAATAAACACCATTCGTCTTCCATTCATTTATCTTTTCGTTTTGCAGATGCTAGCTGAAACCATAATTGGGGGAGTTGGAAAAAAAGAAAGCATACTACTCGTATCTCACTTGCCCATGTGATTCAAAATTCGAGTGATCAAAGCTTCTTTCTTTCCGCCAACAGGAAGATTGTGAGCAGTCAAATAGTACTTCAACTCCATCACAGTTAAATCTTTCAACTAAAGAAACACCAAAGAGATCAAATTAATAAAACAAAAAATACCCGTTCAACAGGAAAAAAAACAAGGAGAAGAAGGCCCAGATATAAACAGAGGCAATCTTCTGATAATTAATTTTGTCATTAAGATGTATGTAATTTTATGATTTAATTAATAAGATATATGTATAAACTTGAAACAACAAAACAATAATACGACGGTTGAAGTGTGCTGAGTGACTGGGTTGTATGACCGCTATTGAAGATAAAGGACTGCAAGAGCGAAAATCATACTTGGAAAGTCATGTGACCGTGACCAAAAATTTATTTGACTGAATTAATAAGGAAGACATGTAGCAAAACGACTGAATGACAAGTGAGACTTTTGATATGATTGATTAGCTAGAAAAAATTTATATATAGCATTCCCAATTTGTTGGAATCTCAAACTAATTTGGCTCTAAAATACTTTCAAATTCTTCAACTTCTTCCCAAAGGTTAAAAAATTTAAAAATTGCTTAAAATAAAGCAAGATAATAACAAGTATTATGATATGAAATTGTCTTTATCAATGGTTTTCGAGTTATAAGACTACTAGAAGGAAGTGAAGCAATTACAGATTTCTCATAGCCAACTCAATTGTATACAATGAAATTACAGAGATAGTACAAATACCTGTCCATTCTCTGCAAGCTCAGCCCAGTCATAATTTGCAGACTCCTTAACAGCAAGTTCAGAATTTGCTTTCCTTTTCCTGGAGACATCACTTACTTTGCCATCCTTCGGAATTTCATTCCCATCTTCATAATTCTCTCCATAAACAGAATTCTTAAATTCTTCCAAAGCCTTGACAATTCCTGGTCTGTCATATTTATTTACATGGAGTTTTCAAAATTAATGATAACAAGTAAAAAATGTTACAAGAGCAGAAAGAGTACAATAAGTAGTAAATGGTAACGTCTCAATGCCTCTTACCTAGCCATGCCTTCCTCGTCAGGAGCAGTTTCATCTTTGATCTCTGGCATCTCATCTTCATCCAATGCCAGGGCCTGTAACACTGCGTAGTGTCTCTGCAGAGCTGCAAGAAGTTTGTGTGAGAGAGAGAGACAGAACAGCGACTACTGTGCAAACCAATATAGTCCCACATTGCCCAAAGCACATGACTAGGAAATTTTATTACGTTGGAATAAACATCATTAAGAACCAAAATGGTTACTTGATGATGCCCATATACAAGGTAGGAGCTTTCTTCCATACATGATGTTTTGCTACACTCCAATGAACATTCGCGACGGATGGACAGAGTTGAATGACTACTAATCCAATTGAGTGTTTGTTTGCATCTATATAAT
>MKEJ01043919.1:0-11599 GCA_001753735.1 Embelia ribes | reverse complement strand
TTATTTGAAGTTGAAGATGAGTTCTCAATTAAAAGCCACCAGAAGGTATCTGTGGAAATGAGCTAACAATGATGCTTAAATACGTTCAGCTAGGTCAAATGATTAACCATAATATATTTTAAGGTAATATTTAATTGAATATTAAATGCAAAAAGAGAGAATGAACTGTATTTTCAGCTAACAAGTGACAGTATTTATAATACACAATATTAAAACTATCTTAGAATTGCAAGATTGATCCTTAAATTTATCTCTTACACAAGTGTGTTAATTCCTTTCGTATGTGGTTTATACAAGTGCATACTTTTATCATAATTTATGCTTTTTCAAAGTAAACAATCAAGCTTTAAAACAGAATTTTATCAAGAGTTAGTTTATATTGTGCTCAGAGAGGAGAGCATATTGTTGAAAACACATTATTTCATATCATTTAAGAATAAAGGAAGAAGGACATAATATACACTGCCCACCTAATTAGGCTTAAATTTATAATTTGGTATGAATTCCACATATTAATATATAATGATCTCTTGTGTATGCGTGCGGGCCATCCACTTAATATGTAATCTTCCCCCAACAAGTGGTGTATGAGCCAAAGGCTGACAATCTTATACGAAACTTTCCACGCGGTAGCATTCATAGTTGTATGAAAAAAGAGCAGTCATAGATGCAAAGGTGATAAGGAGAGTGAATGTACCGTCGAAGTCATGTGGCAATTCATTTAAAGTTACCGTCTGAGTCATAATCGCAAGGATAGAAAGTGATAGAATAACCATCAGAGTCATATGGCAAGACATCAAAGTTACGAGAATGACGTAACATGGTTGGAGGGCAGAAGTTTAAAATTAATAGAGAATTCAATGTGGTCACATGCGAGTGGAGTTTTTTTGGCATGATTGATACCACATAACTTAGGAATAAAAAAAAAAAAACTACTTAACATATATCAATGAGTTTATGGCCTTATCGGATTAGTCTTTTAGATGAGTATGAGTTCTAAAATTGCTTATTGGCCTCTTGTGTGTATATGTGGAATTTGCTTTTGATGTGTAATCTCTCCAATAACCAGAAAAAATAGTGATCAGAAAAAATATTGATTGGCAAAATAATCATGTTTCCTGCATCGTTTGTAGGCTACCGTAGGGAAATAAGGCTGTAATTAGAAGGATTTATTTTAGTCAATACATAATGGAAAACCTAACTTCTTAACTACCGTGACTTGCAACCTTGATAAAAGAGGAGGTTGAAACTTTATTTAAGAATAGTCGAATAATATAAATAGAGTGGAGCATAAAATTGAACAAATTTATTATTATAATTTCTTAACATTTATTAATTATTTTCATAAATAGAGTGGAGCGTAAAGTTGAATGAGTTATTATTAATAAAATATAACTTGATGGAAATAATTATGAATTGCAAGTTGATGATGATGACTATAAAATAAAATTATTCAAATAATTTTCTCAAACACTTTAAAATTTAAGAAGATGAAAATAAATAAGAGATGAAGATGAATATAATCATAATTTTTCTATCGGGGCATAGTATATATATACGACTATAGTATATACTAGTAGTATATAATTTGATTTTTTAAATCTATTTATTTATTTAAGCTAATAGTACATAATTTGGTAGAGGAAAATTATCTCTTCGCAATGCCTAAGATGATAACATCTGAGTTATTAAAATGATTATGTTGAGAACATGAAGTCAAACGAGCTTTCATTCTTTATTCGAAGTCGAAGGTGAATAAAAATATGTAAAAATAAGCTCATGATTTTATAGTAGGGAGTAAAAAATTATAATAAAAAGTATAATAAGGACAAAAATAAAAGGTTAAAATAAAAAAAATATATGTGAATTTTTTTTATACTTTTGTAGAACAAAATAGATGAATAATACATGTTTTGTGTATTTTTTTTAATTTTTTAAAGGTGGTAAACTAAAAACAAAAAAGGGACAAAATATGAATAAAAACTTACAAAACACTATTATCAATTTAAAGTTGAGAGTACAATAATAGGGCACGATTCAAAATTTTTTTAATGTTAATAGGAAGGAAAAATAAGAAAAAAGAATAAAATGGTAAAATAAGTATAAAATTGTGTAAAATATCATTATACTTTTATAATAGAGAGTAGATATATACATACTTAGTTTACCTATATTGAATGGAAGAATTGAGGGCATGCTACTGATAGGTTCGGTGAGATGGAAAGGAGGCAGTGAATTGACTTTGCTGTTTCTATTGTTTGGAGCGATGATGAGATAAATCGGCATATGATAGATTGAGATTTTTTTTCTTTTTTAATTTAATTAATTAATCCGTGATTTAAAAAATAAATTAAAATTAAGAAAGTTAAAAGAGGAACAAAAATATGTAAAACTCATCCGTGTTTTTATAGTACAAAGTAAATTTATGCACGAGAACGAAGAACAAAAATTTCACAGCGACATCTTCAAAGGTTCAAGAGACATTGTACTCACATGAGAAGTGCTTGGTCCCAAAACAGTTGGTCGAAAGCATAGCAAACGATCATGAGCTACGTAATTCGAACCCTGTCGTCGTGAAAGAAATTCTACGGCTCGCCGAGAAAAGTGGCTAATAGAACATAAATATTAGCAAAGGCATAATGCTACTAGTATAGAATTATGCACTAGAATATATATATATATATATGGGTCAGATTCTAAATTTTGTAGTAGTTTTGTCCCAAGATGTAGTTGCTAATTTTGCTAGATTTTCTTAAGTTTATTTTTGTAAGCTCTAGGCTGGTAGACTTTTTACATTTTGATCTGTTTCTGGTAAATTTTCATGTCAAGAAAATGGATTCTTACTTGTAGAAAGCAAATTGATTTTGTTCTGTTGTTCCTGTATAACTGCTCTGCAATTTTCAATTCTGTACCTCCTGATTTACACAAAATNNNNAGGCTCACATTATTGGAAAAATTGCAAAGTATAAAGGTGATTTTATTTTTATTATTTTGTAAGCCCTCTTTCCATATCTTTTAACAATATTTTCCAAAAAAAAAAATATAACATTTAAAGTTATTATTCCTTTGGAAAACTATTTTTAAGTTTTTAATCAATTTTGGAGTAAAGGTTTCATTAACTTCTCTATACGACTATATATCCATGCTTTCCACTTTGCGATATCCTAAAAATCGTATCTCTACATCATATTTGTTCGTTATTTAAAATGGTACCATGACCCTACCAGCCTACCCGGCCATTCCATTTATAACAATCATAGTTAAAATGAAATATCGATGAGAATTTTGAATATGGATGACTAAATTGTTACTCTTTGATATTTTGCATATCAATATACCGTATTATGTAATCTCCCAACCATAATCCTTATCTAAATTCGTTAAAATGCATTTAAAATAAAAATTATTGAAATTGGATCGACCCATTTGGTTAAAATATGCATTTTCGCCTCCAAATCAAAAGTAACAATACTCCATTCTCCATACATCCCTGATTAAAAGTGTCATCTTATAATGAATAGTTTGAAAAATAACATATTTATATAAAAATAAATAAAGCCCATTTTGATAAATTTCTTGGATTTGCAAAGTATAACATTGGAGGTAATTTTGAATTTTTTATTTGTATAAACTATCTCATTACCAACCAAACATAAAAGATGTCGGTTGTTTTGTCATATACAATTGAGCCAAAATAAAAGGCCTTAAAACTCAACAACGAGCTAAACTGAATTTGGCTCTACGTATATATATATGCCAACTGAATTATTTTGTAAGCATATGCACCTTCAACAATATCATCAGTAAGTGGGTCCTCTTCAACAATAAAAGTTAATGAATTTGCTGACCAAAAAAAGTATTAGGGTCCAACAAAAAATTGTCTAAATTGATTCATGGGATTACATTCTCTGTCATGGGAACACTGATGATGTGGCATAATAAATAAATAAATAAATAAATAAAAGATAATATTAGCTTATTTTACCGGTATATTTAATGTATAGTATTCGATTCTATTTTCTAATTTTTTGGGCTATTTATATTCTTTTGCAGTAATTTTTGCATTCCATAAACAGTAAATGTGAGTATATGTGTAATTTGCGTCCGGTTTCATTAAAAGTTAAAATGACGCTTTGCAAGACGAAAGCCCATCATTCTATTGTATTATGTTTTTGTTAAAAATTACTTAAATTGAAGTGTATCGTCAATTCAAGAAATATATATTAAATAAATTTAAATACAACTTTTTTGGGAAACAACTATTGAAAGTCGGAAACCCAATTATGACATGTAATTGGCTATCTTATTTTTTATCGCTGCAAAAAGAAATGAGGATACATGTCGTTTAAAACATGTTTTCAAAAAGCGATTTAGAAGAACACGTGCCCTATAAATACTTCAGTTAGCGATGGGTTGAAACGTTAGCAGCCGCCTCCTTTGTCTCTTCCAACCGATTCAAATTCAAAATTTTGTCTCTTGGGTAAAGTTGCAAAACCCGTTCCTTTGACTCGGGGGGAGACGCCTACAGGTACGACAAATAATTCTTATATTAATCTAGTCGCAACAGACAAACGTAAAATGATTAGTAATTATACTTGCACATTATTTTTCTTTAACATTCTATACAATTCCCTCAATTTTTGTCAATTTGTTTAATTTAAATCAATCATGTAATTGACATACTTATTAATTTGTACAAATTCGAGATGTTGGAAAATAAGTTTTTCTCGTAACATCTAACAATCAAACTGATTTTCAAAGGCCTATAATTACTAATTTACACAAGTAATAAGTTCTAGTTGTATCAATGTGATAAGTATGTTTTTATCAAAATATACAATCATGCCCCCAAAGAGGTCGATCGCCCCCAGACTTATCCGAGGGTTAAAAATCAATCATGGTTAAGTATCATGCTACTGAGTAACATCATGCTTAAGTTTTTCTCGTAGTATGCAACTGTGGGCCGGCCCAGACAGCCACTAATATCTATACTCATCCCAGGGTTAAAAACTAACCATGGTTAAGCCTCCAACTAATGGGAGCTTGAACGTGTGTATGTTGGGTTAACGAGATACTTTAAATACAGGGATATGTGTTTTCAGTCCCATTTTTTTAAGGCTAAAAGACACAATTTTTTATACACTTTGGGGGTGAAAGAGAGGGCCAATGTAAAAATCGTTTGAAGCTCCTACAATGGCTTCTCTTTGATTCTAAGGTAACATTTTCGAAAATATATATATTTTTTATTTTTCTTCTTAAACCCATTTTAGTTATGTTAACTTGTATCTAGGGTTTGATTTGGGGGTGATAAAGATTCAAACTTGATATGTTCTTTTAGCTGATTTAGTTGATTGATACATTGTATCTGCTAGATCCGTTGTTTTTATCACCTGGGTATATGGTACTTTTTTAAGTTGTGGGTATGGTAAATTGTTCACTTATCTGAGCTATGCTATATTCATGTGGATACATATATATGCAGATTGATAGATACATTGATGATTGTTTTGTGGGTGCATTTCGGTACAGATAAGGGTTTAGCTTGAATGCCATAGCTTTATTCTATGAGATTTCTGTATGTATATACTAGATATATAGATATATTTGTTTTTGCATGTTAGTAGTTGATTATCCATTTTCAGCTGTGGGCTTGGTCAAAATTTCACTTCTTTTGTCTATGATATTACATTGATATCCACAGATGGATACAACTATACAAGGTTGGATAGATGTTTAGATTGAACTTTTGCTTCTCCGAGAACATATCGACATGAATCTTGCTTATATGTGATGATACATATCAAAATGAACCTTGATTGTATATCAATGACTTTTCACATCTTTTGAGCACAATTAAAGCTCTATTCCATAATAATTTAACATTGTTTATGCAAGTTACTTGTTAATTATCCATTTCAGATGATAGGGGNNAATTATTTGTGGAAAATATTATGTATATTTGTGGAAAATATTATTTATATTCAGGTTGTTATACATATATATAAATATATATATGTGTGTGTGTGTGTGTGTGTGTGTGTGTGTGTGTGTGTTTTTATATATATATATATGTTGTACGACAAAATATTTTTTTTTTTTTTTTTTTTTTGCCTTTTTTTTTTAAATGTGAAGAACCTTCTTTGTTTATTTAAAGAAAACTATTTTGTGTCTGAATTCTAAGTTGGCTTATGTATGTATATTTCTGTAAACTAGGTTTGGTTTTATGTCACGCGCTCATCTGCTGAAGTATGAAAAACACCTCTGTCGTTAAACTACAATGTTGCTATTGTCTTTTTGCGATGTTATTGTTGGCGATTTGACTATACATACATACAGTAAAAACGGAAGAAAAGTTTTAAAAGGGTATGGAGTGTAACAGAGACGAGGCTGCTAGAGCCAAAGAAATTGCTGAGAATAAGTTTGAAGCAAAGGATTATCCCGGGGCTAAGAAATTTGCCCTAAAAGCCCAGTCACTATACCCGGGTCTTGATGGAATACAGCATATGCTCACGACACTGGACATATACATATCGTCTGAAAACAGAGTAAATGGAGAGAGTGATTGGTATAAGGTACTCAATGTGAACCCACAGGCAGATGAGGAGACAATAAGGAAACAATATCGAAAGCTAGCTCTTCTTCTCCACCCGGATAAGAACAAGTCGATAGGGGCTGATGGGGCATTTAAACTTATAACTGAGGCTTGGAACTTATTGTCCGACAAAGTTAAAAGATCTATGCATGACCAAAAAAGGAATATCAAAGTCGTTACGCCGACAGTTCCTCCGCATGGGTCCAATGGTGTTGGTAGTTCCAAGAAGAGTTCGACCACTCCTAAAACGGGGGTTCAAAAGGGAAAATGCCCAAAGAAGAAAAGTACAACTTCTAGTGGTACTACTACCGTTAAACCTAATCAGCAAAAGTACCCAACTAACCCCACATTTTGGACCGTTTGTCACCGTTGTAGGTTACAACATGAGTACGTACGTATGTATCTCCACCGGAACCTCGTTTGTCCAGGTTGCAGCTTGCCCTATTACGCTTTCGAATATCCGCCCCCAGGTCCTCAAATTCTCAAAATGGCCCCTCAAGGGAATCATTTTCAACAAAAGCAAGCTGGACCAACGCCCTGGTTCAGTGGTCCCTGCTCGTCTAATCAGATGAATTCTCAGTGGGACCCATTTTCGAAAACGGGTTCTGGTCCATTTGCCAATCAAGCAGTCACCGCGGCTCAACAGGCGTTCGAGAAATCAAGGAGGGAGAGAGAGGAAGCGCTGGAGGCAATGAGGAGAGAAAGAGAGGCGGATTTGAAAAGGAAGAATTCAGCTTCCAAAGGAGACGAGGATTCGAAAGCAGCTAAGAGAGGAAAAGTTGTTGAAGATCCAATGTGCACAAATACTCAAGGAGGTAAAATTAGTAACTCACCAACTAAGATAGGTAAGATTAATAAACCCAAGAGTTCAAGGAATTTACCCAATCTAGAAAACACGAAAAGTTTGGTTGAGAAAGCAAAAGTAGAAATCATGAAAAAACTATACGAATAGAGGAATTCTAATGATGTGATAAATTCTTCTGCAGGTAAAACCAAGATGGCGGTATCTGCGACCGAAAATGGGAAATTAAATGATCCCGGAAAAGGAAACCACAAAGGCAGCGAACGATTATTGATTTCTGCACCCAATTTCAATTTCTATGATTTCGATCAGGATAGGACAGAAACCTGTTTCGGCAAAAACCAAGTCTGGGCCACTTACGACAACGACGATGGTATGCCCCGTTATTATGCCTTCATTCATGAAGTTGTTTCAGTAAATCCATTCAAAGTGTGGATCAGTTGGCTGAATTCAAAAACTAATACCGAACTGGGCCTGTTCAACTGGGTCGGTTCTGGCTTTACAAAAGCATGTGGCGAATTCCAAACCGGGAATGAGAAAATCATCGAATCTCTCAACTCTTTCTCGCACAAGGTGAGGTGGACAAAGGGAGAAGATGGGGTAGTTTTGGTATTTCCTAAAAAGGGTGACATGTGGGCTCTGTATAGGAATTGGTCACCCAAGTGGAACAAGCTTACGGGAGATAAAGTCATCCATGAGTACAATATGGTGGAAGTGCTTGAAGATTATGATGAAGAATTAGGGGTGCGGATTAGTCCTCTAATCAAAGTTGCTGGCTTTAAGACCATTTTCCGTAGGCACTGGGACGAAATGGAAATTAAAATGATTCCGAGGGAGGAAATATTTCGTTTTTCGCACCAAGTTCCTTCATTCTTGCTTTCTGACCAGGAAGGTGAGAATGTACCAAAGGGTTGTTATGAACTAGATGCTGCAGCTATTCCTCTGGAGCTTCTTCA
Source organism: Embelia ribes (assembly GCA_001753735.1). Taxonomy (NCBI): domain Eukaryota; kingdom Viridiplantae; phylum Streptophyta; class Magnoliopsida; order Ericales; family Primulaceae; genus Embelia; species Embelia ribes. The sequence continues at coordinate 3,249 of MKEJ01043919.1, read as the reverse complement.
GGTTATATGCGACGGTAATGGCGAGAATATGGCAGGAGAGGAAGGTAAAAAATAATTTTGTGGATTTTGTGATCTTATGCTCGGAATAATTTTGCTCGGTGTAGAATGAGTATAGAAGGAACATGGGAGGTAAAAAGAATATAGTTCCGTGGCAAATGGAGTAGTTTCATGTTTATCTATCAGTATCAACTGTTTTGAACGAGTGAGATCCCCGGAGATCGCTCTTCTCAGAGCCGATAAGGAATTTAGTTTATGAACATGAGTTTTCTAAAAACTAACTGTAATTGCTTTTCATGGTTTTTGTTTACATCTTTTGTAGAGATGTAAATTGTTGTTTTTGGGTTAGACTTCAGTTTATAGCAAAAAGAGGATAATAGCCACAGATGTGGTGCTCTTTTTATGTTTTTGTTTCCATAAACATGTTTCGGATATGATTTGGAAAAGACAAGTTTGGGAATTAATTGAAAAAAATTGCTTCCATTGGCAATGGCATTCATTGTGAGATTTTAGGTTGATATTGTCGCTGCTTTTCTGTTTGTGTTTGAAATCTTGTTACCGTCGTACAAAGTTTGATGTTTTTTAAAGCAATATTTTGGTTATTAAACCTTTTTACCAATCTGAAAAATGAGACGGAACTGTATGTGGAGGCTGTTTCCTCTTCCTTCTATGATTGTAAATTCCTAATAAGTTTGATATTCAGGGTTTGTTTGGGTACTATTTTTAAACTCGAGTTTTCTCTTTTTTTTGCTTAAAAAGTTGGTATGTATTTGTCTGCTTAATTTTTAAGTTGAGTTTATTTGTTGTTTTGACTTTAAAAAGCTGGAAGTTTTAAGCTGGATGTATATAATTTTTTTTATGGTCAGAAATACGTTGGCTTATTTGCTTAAAAGTTGTAACCAAACAAAAAACAAACCCTATGTATAAGTAGTCCTATTCTGAATTGAATGCTCCTTTCATTTGGACCTGTGCAATGAAATAGCCATACTGAGAATTTTACTCAGCATGTTGATTTTGGTACTTATGCATATGTTCAGTTATTCTGTTTGTCTATAGCTGGTTTCTTCTGTATTAAATTTCGAAAACAAAATGACTATTGTCAAGATTCAGAGGTAAAACGAAAACTACATTGAGACGTAACGACCTTTATATACGCAGTACTTATGGGAAAAACACCAGATCAATTGCAAAGCATGCTCATATAGTCAGCTGGTATCATATATATATATATGTACATATATATTAGCAGTCTAGAAGAAAGCACGTTATTGAACAAGAAAGCACGTTATTGAACGTGAAAATAAATTCGTCTGATATTCACCCTCTTATTTATATGCATATTAAAAATCATGTTAATTCTCCAATCCTTTACTGATTCCTCTCATCTTTTATGCAGAAGTATAATGGCTTCTGAGAGGGAAGATTTCTTCCTTGCGGGACCCTTACACCTGACTAATGTGGACTGGTAAGATTTCTGGTATATACATATCCTCTTCTGTTTTCGACTTTCGTGTTTGTAACTATTCGATTTACAAGAAATAGACAAAAAAGGTTTGTGTTGCATTTAGAAATAGTTTGTAGGTTGTGATATTGAAATTCAATAGTAAATGAGGATAACTGGTGATGGACTATTACTCTTTGTGATTTGTATCACCATTGACCCTTGTCTGCCCTTATTGCCCCTCGCATTCCCTTCATTCCTCTTTTGAGCCGTAATAATTCAATTGTTGAATATCACCTTTTTACCCGGACTTCTGGGCCAAGTTTTATTTTTTACTCAGTTTTAAAATTATGTATATATTGCTCGGTTTAGTACTTGTACGAAACTTATCTAAATCATCACATGGGCACTAAAGCGATCAATTTATAAAAGTTGGGGTATCAATGTGAGCAGTACCTTAGGTTGCGGTACAATGATGGACCTAGCCCTATTATAACCATCTCCATTTTGTTTAGGAACATGAAGCCTACTAAATGATCACTTGTATTCTGTTATATTATGCAGGAAAAATGATGATCATCGAAGATCCATTGCTGCCTGTTTGGTTCAGGGTGTCTATATATTAGAACGGGACCGCCAGGAGAAGAGGGATGGGCCCCAAGCTCTTGCTCCTCCCTGGTGGGAAACCTTCAATTTCAAACTACATTCTCAGCTAGTAGATGATGCTGATCAGTGCATCTTTGGTGCTATATATGAATATATACCACGGTCCGAAAACAATCACTTTACAAAGGAAAGCCCATGTTTTGTAATTGCTTTCCGAGGCACACTCACTAAAGGTGATGCGTTTCTACGTGATCTCCAAATGGACCTCCACATAATAAAAAACGGGCTCCACCGAACCTCTCGTTTTGAAATCGCTATACAAGCTGTTCGCCATATTGTTGCTACTTTTGGGAGCTCAAATATATGGTTATCTGGCCATTCTCTAGGTGCAGCCATGGCTATGCTTGCTGGTAAAACCAAGGCCAAAAATGGAATTTCTCTTGAATCATTTCTTTTTAATCCGCCATTTTTTTCGGCCCCAATCGAGCAAATCAAGGATAAGAAAGTGAAACAAGGGATTCGAATTGCTAGTAGCTTCATGGCTGCTGGGCTAACTATAGCTCTAAGAGCTCGCCAGCAAAACCAGCAGAGAAGTCTTGTGCAAAATCCTTTTTTGGCTATGGCCACGTGGATGCCGTACCTATTTGTTAACCAAGCAGATCATATTTGTTCGGAATATATTGGGTATTTTGAGCATAGGAAGCTTATGGAAGGGATGGGGATGGAGAAAATAGAGAGATTGGCGACACAGAATTCACTTGGAGGTCTCGTGATGACCGCGATGGGGAAAGAATCGGATGAACCGCTCCATCTAATCCCTTCGGCTAAATTAGTGGTTAATCTCAATTCTAATGATGATTTTAAACAAGCTCATGGGATTCATCAGTGGTGGGCAGCTGATCTTCAGTTGCCGTCAACGGTTTACAACTACGGGTAAGGCTCTCAAATACTTTTGGAGATTATACATTTCTTGTTCACCTCATGATTGTTGCCCGTGGAAGTAGAAACTATATTTTTGTTTTAATAGGGGGTGAGTTATTGGCGTCTCTTCAATGTAAGCACCTGTTTTTTTATTTTTTTTGTCATCGTGATTGTATTTCACATATGTAATTGATTTGCCGAAATGAGTGACCTGATTTTCTCAATGGTTTATTCAAAGATTTATATTTCATATACTGTTACACCTAAAGTGGAGTGTTAGAAGA